>APFE030711014.1:60075-72327 GCA_000404065.3 Pinus taeda | reverse complement strand
AGTATCGTGGTGGCGTGGAAGCTAGTAAGGAAGCCTTGTGGCTTCGTCAAATCCTATCAGAATTTGGCTTTGAGCAGCAGCATCCGACTACACTTTGGTGTGATAATCGAAGTGCCATTCAGCTTTGCAAAGATCCAGTTCAGCATCAGCGCAACAAACACATTGAACTACACATGCACTTCATCAGAAAGCTCATTCATGACCATGTTCTTGAAGTGCAATATTGTTCAACAGATGATCAGGTTGCAGACACCTTCACAAAGGCTCTCACAGAGGCAAAGTTCACTAAACTTCGATATATGCTTGGAGTTCAGGAAGTTGTCACTAAGTGGGGATAGGCTCTAGTGCCTCCTTCCTTCTCCTATTGTGTCATATTTGTAAATCCTTCAATCCTATCCCAAGTTGTTCTTAAGGGGGGATGTTAGGATATTTCGACACATAGGAAATAGTTAAGTTCAACTTGGTCTAGTATAGAGTTAGGTATAGAGTTAGGTAAAGGTTGTTTCTTTACCGTTGTACATTTTGTAACTTACAATCCGACGGTCACGATATGTAGTGATCCGACGGTTCATTCTCTCCTCGGTATTACCGACACTTGATCCGTGGCTTGACACCCGATTGGTCCATGAATTCTATTTAAAGCGCATGGAGGGTCATTTGTAGGTTAACCGTGCATGAGAGAAGCTTATGTAAATTTTCATTCTTTTATTAATAAATTGCCTGTAGTAGCCACGTTGGCGCAGGCCGTGGACTGTTTCCCTCTCTGAGGGTTTTAACCACGTCAAAATACTGGTGTATTGATCTGTGATCTGTTTGTGAGCGGTGTCCTTCTGGTGTTCTGTCTGAGGAACTTACCCTGTAAATTCCTACATTTAGCTACTAGCCTCGCTTTCCATCTGGTGATTTTCCCATCTGCAACACTCTTGGTCCTGTAGACTGATTTGCATCGGACAAGTTTCCTTCCTGAAGGAAGGGGGACCAGATCCCAAGTCTGGTTCTCGATGAGGGAATTATACTCCTCATCCATGGCAGACTCCCAAGATGGATGCCTAGTAGCCTCAGCATAACACTGCGGAACAGAACACAGAACCAAATGACAATGCCAGGATGGCAAGGGTTCAGCGGTAGTGAGGACAAGAGGAGGCTCAATAAACTCTGAGCTAGTCCTCTCCAGATCAAAATTATCCCCCACAAGACCATTTCTAGTAGCTCGGTGGTCTTGTGCATATATCTCACGTAAGCTCCTTGTTCTCTGATTTATGACAAGGGAATATGATTCACTGCTAGAAGCCCGATCTGGACTTTGATGTGGATCATCATTTGCATACACTAGATTTGTATTTGAACACTGTCTCTTCATCTGCATGCTCTACCTTGGCATCTGCATGCTCTGTATCTGCATCCGAGTGTACTGAGTCATCATCTCGGACATGAGGTAGATAAAAGGTGTCTACATGCGGCGATTAAGGTGCATGCAAGAGACTTTCCTCAAATTTGACACTTCGCTCAAAGATGAGTTTATCAGTAGAAGGAATCAAGAGTCAGTATCCCTTCACACCATCAGGGTATCCAACAAAGATGCACTCAATGCTATGTGGATCAAGAGCTTTCCTCTTTTCAGAGGGGATCCTGGCCCATGTTCTGGAGCCAAAAACACGGAATTGGGTGACCTCCGGTTTAGTGCCACTCCAAGCCTCAAAGGGGGTCTGATCCTTGACATACCTGTGAGGAGATCTGTTCTGATGTAGTTAGCACAATTAAGTACTTTGGCCCATAGCTTATGAGGCAGTGACTTAGCATGCAGCGTGCAGGAAGCCATCTCTTTGGGAGATCGGTTCTTTCTCTCAGCAACTCCATTCTGCTGCAGAGTGTATGGAACTGTGTACTACCACTGTATGCCAGACTGAAGGCAAAGGTTCTGAAGTGCTTTGTTAACATATTCGCCCCCATTTTCTGTACAGAGGGCTTTGATCTTTCTCTTTGACTATGTCTCAACTAGTGCTTTGAAATCTTCAAAGTGCGTAAAAACTTCAGATTTGGCCCTGAGAAGATACACCCAAGTATACCGTGAGAAATCATCAATAAATGTAAGCACATACATTGCTTTCTTGATGGAAGGATGAGGAAAAGGCCCCACGAGATCACTATGGATTAGATCTAGAGGAGAGGATGCTCTGTGAGTCTTGCCGATGTCAAACTTTTCTCTGGAATGTTTGCCAATGACACACCCTTCACAAACTCCTTTGGAGAAACTAATATTTGGCAAGCCTTCTACCATCTCATTCTTGCTTAGCTGCTGCATATATGTAATTTAAGTGACCAAACCTCTTGTGCCAAAGCCTACTACTATCATCAGCGTGTATAAGCAATAAGGAGGATTCAGATTCAATAAATTCAGAAAATGTTTATAATCTGGCTCCATTGTTTACCTCACCAGTTGCAATTTTGGAACTGCTATGTAGATCATATATGTTCACTGCATCTGGAGTGAATTCTACTCTCTTTCTGGTGTCGGAATGAGTGATCTGATAAACTGAAAGTAGGTTTACCGAAAGTTTTGGAACATGAAGCACATCTTCAAAGCTTCCGTGTAAAAGTTCCACTCTACCTTTTCCGGTGACCTCAATAGGTGAGTCATCTCCCATGAGGATGGGAGGTCCTTTGCATGCATCCAAAGAGGAATAGACTTCATTTGTAGCAACCATATGATGTGATGCACCAGAATCTATAATCCATGCATCAGGAGAAGAATTAATTGCAACTAAAGCATGAAAATTGTTACCTTTCTCGTGTGGCGGATCCTCAGTTTTCTTCTTGGCGCCCTGAGGGATGTGGTCCCGAAGGTTGTGTTTCTGAAAGATTTCTGCCATTTGGTCAATTTGTTTCTTCGTGCAAGAGGATTTTGGATGGAATCCTCTTTGACAGTAGGTGCATCTATTTCCTTTCTTCCCTTTCTCATTTCTCGAGTCGGAGGAATCATTGAAGGGCTTGGTGTACCCTTCCTTCTTTGGATGGGAATGCACTTTTCCCTTGTCTTTGTGCTACTGATTTTTGTGGCTTGAATCAGATCTGTGATGTTTATTGTGGCTGCTATCATGCACAGTAAGTGCATGCGCTTTTGGAGGTTTGATTTTCCCCATGCCAATGAGTTTATCTTGCTCAAAATAAGGGACTCAATAAATTCTTTGAGAGAAGGCATAGTGTAGGATTTACCTGTTGTGAGCCTTACTAAATGAAATGTAGACACAAAAACGGAGTATTCCGGTCCGAGCTTTGATATAATAGAGAGAACTTGGCGACTCTCCTCCTTGGATTTGTCAATTCCACAACCCTTGAGTTGTAGCAATAGATCATTATATTTGGTGAAGAAGTCTTGAATTCTCTCATAGTTCCGTGGATCCAATGACAGCAGGTCCACTTCGAGTAGATGTCCTTTCATCTCATCCTGTTCCCCATAGAGATCTTCAACCTTTTTTCAAATCTCATTGGGAGTATTGCAGGGAGATAGATGAAACTACAACTCTGGAGAGATGCACATACATATGGATGCGTGGGCCTCATCCATACAGTTGAGGTACTTGGATTTCTTTATCGCTGAAGTTGGTTCCACTTCTGTAGCTATGGTAATCCTGTACAACCCTTTATGACGAAGGTATCGAGCCATTTGGTCTTTCCATTCGTGATAGTTGTACGGTGTTAGGATCGATGCTTTGGGAAACTCCATTTTTCTGTCAATCTTCGATCTCCATGCTGTAATAACTGCAAAATAAAGTACGTGTGCGTCTTTTATCTAGCAACCTGTGGGTTCTAATACCATGTAAATGTGTTAGAAAACCTGCATAGATGAATCTAGCTAGTAAAGGTTGAACACACAGCTTTGCAGAGCAGAAACACTAAAAGAAAATCAAAAGAAGAAAAGAATGATACATTAGAAAATAAGTTACAATGCTCATGATATAACGTTACTGGGTGAAGATCCCAAGGTAATGCACCATAGTGGTGATCAATGAGAAGACTCAACCCCGATATAGCATTACTGGGTGAAGATCTCAAGGTAATGCATCATAGTGGTGATCAATGAGAAGATTCAACACCTACAACAAGTGCACCATAATGGTGATCAATGAGAAGACTCAACACCTACAACAAGTGCTGGAGATAACTAGCTAGTTGCGTAGTGAAAGAAAAAGCATTTCAAAGAATAAATCATGCAAAAGGAATCTTGCATGCAGTGTCATGCTCTAACTAAGAGTCCACATATAAATATGTAGTAGTTCCAACACTGTGCACTATGTAAAATATTATTACTAAATAATTGTAACCATATATCCATCAGTGAAAAGGGGCTCAATCGCTACATTTCTGGTGGGCGGCACCATTCCTTTAATGGACATCAAATTGCAGTGATAATGAGTTACTTCTGTGTCTGAATGCACAAGCTGTGCATTATGTAAAATACTAATAATAAATAATTCTAACCATATCTCCGTATGTTAGCACGGGCTCGATCGCTGCACTTTTGGTGGGCGGCAGCGTTCCTTTCACGGACATCAAATTGAGTGATAACGACTTGCTTCTGTGTCTGAGAAAACCATCGCCGGTTTTCGGTAAGCTTTGGTTACCCTCATACAGAGTGCATGCTGCCATCAGGGGTCGAGGTAAAAACACCTATCGGTAAAAAATAATTAAACAATTTAAGTTAAAAGTCAACAGTGATACATGTATCCTAGGTCGAGATAAAAACACCTATTGGTAAAAATTAATTAAACAGTTTACCTATTTACATAAAATAGACAGATAGTTTTAATTAATCAAAATTACATTTTGAATAACCCATAATAACTATTTAATTAATCAAAATTACATTTTGAATAACCCATAATAACTATTTTCGCCCAACTGAATTAAATAAAATTAAAATATGAAAATATGAAATTTAACAATTAATAATGGAGGTGAGGGAAACTTAATTTTCCATTTAAAATTTGTAAAAATATAATATTGTTAAAGATTTCATGTACAAACCCTCTGCGCAGAGCGTCTTTCTTCCTCTACTAGACCCAGAATTTCAAAACAGATTTATTTGTTAAATTTGAAAGTTTTTATACACAGTTTTCACAGTATTATCTAGATTATTTTGTAAATTTTTAAACTATATTTAATAAACAAATCACCCCGTAATAAATAATTTACCTATCAAATTTCATCCCTAATTACAGCAATCATCCCTAATTACAGCAATTTATAAATTTTGATGCGAAAGATAAAAATTCAAAACAGAAACCAATGATAATGTGCCTCAAAAGAGGCTTAAATATTTTTGCTCAGGGACGATAAATGGAGCTAGTAAGTGAACTATCTGTAGAGAGAGATATGTGAGGGTGTGTTTATGTATGCATGGTCTTGTAATAAACAACGTGAATCCTTTATATCAGGTATGAAATTCCTTTAATGTCATAGAATTATATCACATATAAGTACTCCCATCTCTGACGAGTTTTTTCGCAGGAATTTGATTGTTTTAAAAAAAAAAAAAAAAAACAACAACAACACCTGCGTATGGAAATGTTTGGATTTGTTTCAGGGTGGAAATGATTTTTTTGTTTGTGGGAAAAAAATACTTGTATTAGTTGGATTTGCATTTCAGGCATCTCTGCACAAATTTTCTAGACAAGTATTCTAGGTGGGAGGACCATCCTTAATATTAGATATGACTTCTAATCTAATCAGATATACACCATACATTTCACTAAAGTGACCAAAGAAGTTATCAATACACTTTATTTATCATTTACTAAATTTGAATCAATTTGAATCATAAAAATATAAAAAAAACTTGGAGCAACAGCCATGCTGGAAGTAAAGCCCCACTATGTTGGAAATGAATTCATTGTTGGAAAGGCGGAGGAGAGAAAACAAATAATTCACACACAAATCCACCAGCTGAGGCTCTATTGATCACACAAAACATGATACTTACAATGAACCAGGTGAAGCGTATTTATCCTTTTCGACTAGCGAGTCGCCTAAAATATCTTGACATGGATCCACATGCAGCCGTACACTAAAAGTCATCTATCACTTGACTTGACTCAACACTCTATCACTTGACTACTCAACACTTAAACACTCAATCACTCAGTTAACTGACTCTCTATGTTTAGTCAACTCCTCATGCAAGAGTAATTATCTTATTTTAATACTCCCTCTTAATTACAACCACTAAACTAAAACATAACTCATGACAATTAAAACATGACTACTAGTCTATCTCTCAACTAGGCTTACAACACCCAAGTTTCTTCTATGAAACTCAAACACATCTTTTTCTAACGACTTAGTAAATATATTAGTCAATTGATCACTAGATTTACAAAGCTTCAAGTGAACTTCTCCATTTCTCACAAGTTCTCTAATAAAAGTGTTATCTAGTATCAATATGCTTGCTCTTTTGATGAAATACAGTGTTCTTGGATAGTGCAATCGCTGAGGTGTTGTCACACTATATTGTTCTTTATGCTTGAGTCCATCAAATACTCTTCTTAACAAAACTACTTGACACGTTGTTGATGTTGCTGTTAAATATTCTGCTTCTGCTGATGAAAGTGTCCCAATGGGCTTCTACTTAGATGCCCATGAAATCACACTTGAACTAAGACGGAACACATAAACAAAATTGTTTTTCCTATCATCCAAACTTCCTACAAAATCACTATCTATGTATCCAATCAAATTCTTCTTTTTTGTGTTTCAATACATTATGTTCGAATCTCTAGTTCTAGCTCTGTATTTTAGAATTCTTTTTATTACACTCCAATGTATGTCTTTTGGAGTCTCCATAAATCTGAAAATAAAACTCACTCCTTGCATGATATCCGACCTTGTATCTATGTGATACATGAGGATGCCAACCAATCTTTTGAATAGAATTGGATTGACATTTGTTCCTTCATCATCCTTGCTTAACTTTATACCTGTTGCAACTAGTGTAAGGACATGTTTGCAACTTTCCATCATGAATATTTTCAACAAATCTTTGGCATATTTTTTTTGACAAATAAAAATTCCCTTTTCAAGTTGCTTAACTTCTATGCCAAGAAAATATTTCATGAGACCAAGATCTTTCATCTCAAATTATTTCATCATGGCTACTTTAAATTCATCTAACCCAAAATCACTTTTAAAAATCATTTCATAAACATAAAAGCAAACAATCAAAATTCTGTTTATGCTCATTTACCTTTGTGTACAAGGTAGGCTCAATGTTACTTCCGCAAAATCCATCCTTAATCATGTAGCCGTTGATTCTGCTATACCAAGCTCTAAGTGCTTGCTTCAGTTCATAGAGCACTTTCTTTAACGTGTAAAATTTATCTTCATTTCTTTCAACTTCATAACCTAGAGGTTGTTGCACATAGATTTCTTGTTCTAGAATTCCATTCAATAAGGCTGATTTCACATCCATTTGATATACTTTCCACTTTTCTGAGCTATTGTGGCTAGAACTTCTCTTACAGTATCCGATCTGGCTACCGGAGCAAAGGTTTCTCCAAAGTCTATTCTCGGTTGCTACGAGAATCCTTTTGCTACAAGTCCTGCTTTAAATCTGTCAATTTCACCTTTCTCGTTTAACTTTGTCTTGTACACCCACTTTACACCAATGAGATTTTTGTCCTTTGGTAAATCAACCAAATCCCATGTATTATTCTTTTCAATAGCTTCAATTTCTTCATCTATGGCTTTCACCCAATTTTCATCTTTGATTGCTTCTTCAAGCGAAGAAGGTTGAAATGACAACAATGCAAACTTTGAACTAACATCCAAATCATCATAAATATCTTTCAGACTTCTCATCTTTATCTTACCATTGTTTGATTCATCACCTGATTGATTGTTGGGAGAATCTCAATCTGTTGATCTGCTTGAAGATCCATGATACTCTGAAAATCTTGGAGTCCTTGTTGGTTTGTCTTCGTTTGGTGTCTTCACCTATGATTCTTACTGCTCCTTTTCTGCTACATCATCTTCTTCCACCAATGGCACTTGTGCATCAAATGTTTTGTCTACAATTCCATTCCATGACTCGTATTCTTTGAACACAACATCTCTTCTTATTATGGTCTTCTTTGTGACAGGGTTATACAATTTGTAAGCTTTTAATTGCTCACCATAACTAGTAAATATGCAATGTTCACTTTTAACATCCAACTTGCTTCTTCGCTCCTTATGCGCATGTGCATAAGCTAGACATCCAAATACTCCGAGATGAGATACACTATACGACATATTTGACCATGCTTGTTCTAGTACTTTTTTCATCATAATCTTTGTAGGAGATTTGTTGATCACATCAATAGCACATGCAACTACTTTTGCCCAATACTCATTAGATAAGTTTCTGCTTTTCAACATGCTTCTTAGCATGTTCATAATTGTCATGTTCTTTCTTTCTACTACACGATTCTGCTACGGTGTGTACCTTATTGTAAACTATCTTCTGAATCCATGTTGTTTGCAGTAATCATGGAATTTCTTTGAATCATATTCTCCACCACAATCTGTCCTCAATACATTGATTTGTTGATCACTTTGGTTCTCTCCTAAGGCTTCGAATTCTTTGAACTTTGCAAAAGTTTCTGACTTCTGCTTCATGAAGTAAACCCAAGTCATTTTTTACAATCATCAATGAAAGTGAGGAAGTAACAACTTCCACCAATCGATTGTGTCGTCATAGGTCCACACAAGTCTATATGCACTAGCTAAAGAGGTTTCTATGCTCTGTATGCAACTTCCTTTGGAAAACTTTCACAGTGTTGCTTTCCCAAGATGCAACACTCACAAGTACTAATAGGTTCTTTGATGGGAGGTAATCCTTTGACCATCTGTTTCTTCTACAACAATCTTAAACCAGAAAAGTGAAATTGACCAAATCGAAAGTGCCATAACCAATAATCACTAGAACATGCAAATGTAAAAGAACTAACCTGATCACTGTAATTCATAATTAGAAGAAATAGTATGTTCCTCGTCATTTTCACCTTCGCTATCAGCTGCTTTCTTGGGGATTTGTTATATATAACACATTCTTGACCTTGAAAGATAACTCTGTATTCTTTTTGTGTCCATTGACCAACATTTATCAAATTATGTTTGAGACTAGGAACACAATACACCTCTGATATTGTCTTCATCTCCCCCTACTTGATCAGAATGTTGACGAATCCTTTGCCGTCTACATACATAACCTTGTCAATCCCTAACTTTACCTCTATTTTCACAGATTGATCCAAATTTGCAACCAAATTCTTGTTGCCTGTCATGTGGTTACTACAACCACTATCTAATAAAAACACACTATCAGAAGGTTCATGCATGGTGATTGTTGGTACCATTCCATGACCTCCTTTTTCCTCCTAAAACATATCATTTGCCTACTTCTTTCCATCATATATCTCTCATATCCCTTGAAAATTGATTAGTTAATAGTCCTATAGTTATTAAAATACATTAAAATTGATTTAGGAGTTTTATGTTAACGAATTAGGAATTTTTGGTAAAAATGGCTACAGGAAGTTCCAACATCCTGTAATTGGTTCATTGTTTGACATGTGGCATGACAACTAGGCTAGAGTGAAGGGCAGGGATGAAAAGTAGAATGTCCAAGCATGGAGGAATACCTATCCTACAGCAGAATCGACCCTTCTACATGCGCAGTCAACGAAGGTCAAAGTATAGCATGTTGGCGACAAAGGCAGCAACAACAAAGCATTCTAAATTGATTTAGTTTTGTTCCTTTTTTAAATCAGTTTAGGATAGAAACATTTTAAAAATCACGACATGGTAAAAGCGGCAACACCCACATCATGAATGTACATTCATTTTCGAAATGTAAGGGTTGTAAGAACATATGTAAACACAGTTCTGAGTAGTCATTAGTGGGTTATCGTTGTTTCGTTTGAAAACAGAGTTTGAACTTAATATCAAAGACATAATTGCAGTCACGATCTTTTCCTTGTTGCATTGATTTGATAATCGGTTGATCACAGTCTAGTATACCACTAGAACACGGACGGGCCCTGCGTTAACTTGGTATACTGTCATTTTCTTTTCATTTGCAACTTAGGGTATTAAATGATATGCGCAATGATTATAATTGATTGTTGATTTCAATAGAATGCGTATGGTTTATGTTTATGATAACGCTTGAACAGTTCGTCACTGAGATCGTGAATCGTATCCTGTAAGGGATTCGATCCCTTGTTGTCTTTTAAAGCAATCTCATGAACTCTGTTATCATTTCAAAGTATGCTTACGATTTCTGTATGTTTTTATCTTGCATGAATATTAGTGAATGCTGAGTATTTGCTGAACAGGGGTTTTATGCATAGTGTCTCTATAAGGGGATTAAAATCTTGGTTTGCATTGATACACAGTGTTTTAATTTGATAAATGAATTGAATGACAGTGTTGTAATTAGGTAGATTAACTGAGTGACCTAAGTTTTTGGGTGATAGGTAACATACCTCAATCTTCCGTAAAGAAATCCTGTGACCTACCATCATAACCACTTAGCTAATAATCCTTTATGTCTATATACTTTAGACGCATGCCTCTAAGTCTACGCATCCTGGTCGATAATAAATATAGCCTAGTCTAGCACCCTAGACAGGACACTACATTTTGGTGCCATTGCTGGGGAGGCGTACTTAAAGGATTTAAAAAGAAAAGAAAAGAAAAAAAAAATCAATAAACAAAAACACAGTTAGAAATCATGTTCATTTATGCTTAGATTTAGAGACAGTCAGGGTAGATTCATAAAAACCCCCCAACATTCTAAAAACTAACCCATCATCATCAGGAGCAGACTCTTTAAGGAATTCAACACCAGATAAGGAAGTCATCATACAAGCCTTAGAGGATAAACAAAAGTCAGGACAGAGACTTACTCTCATCGAAAGGAAAACTTTATTAACACATAAATCACAGAAGAAGTACTTTCCTAGGTCTTCCACACAAGGAGAAAGTAGCACAGTGACTGAACAATCTTTCTTTAATCTCCTCTTTAAAACAAGTGACACTGACACAGAGAAACCTATTAGAATGGCTGAGGAAGGAGATGGATCAGTACCACATCAATGACATAGAGACGAAGAAGAGTCAACTTTTCCGTTTCCTATACATAAACCACAAGAAGATGATGAGATCAAAATGAAGAACATACCTCCATCCGTGCTACCCAACTTTTATGGTATGGCTTTAGAAGATCCAGACTC
The DNA here is from genome assembly GCA_000404065.3 of Pinus taeda. NCBI lineage: Eukaryota > Viridiplantae > Streptophyta > Pinopsida > Pinales > Pinaceae > Pinus > Pinus taeda. The sequence continues at coordinate 61,054 of APFE030711014.1, read as the reverse complement.
ATTCTTGTTTGAGTTTGACATTGTATGTCAAACATATGGCTATACAGATGATGCCCATAGGCTTAGACTCTTCCCAGCGACATTAAAGGCATCAACCTTAAGATGGTTCATGAGGCTTGGTGAGCATGCTATAGTTGATTGGGATGGCATGAGAAGAATATTTCTAAGGAAATATCAACCTTATTGTAGATCCAAGGATTCTAAAGATGATATCTTTAGAATGAGCCAACAAGAGGATGAAACCTTAGAGGAATACTTAGAACGGTTTGTCTACAACTTACAAAAATCTAAACACCGAACTATGCCTCTTGATCTGATCCGTACAATATTCTTGAAAGGCATCCAATAGGAATACATGGATGATCTTAACTTGATGGGAAAAGGTGACATTTCTGCTTTACCCTTTGAAGAAATCGCTGACTTATGCGAAAAGTATTCAAGGAGCAAAGCTAAAATGGGAAAAAGAACCCTGTCATCCAAAGTCACAAAATATACCTCAGCAAGTGTCACAAGGGCTGAAATAGGGAATCTGTTAGAAGAGTTTAAAATAGATCTATTAAGCACCCTAGGGAACCAAATTGACACTCTAAAAGCTAAAAAGAAACAAGAAGCTGAAGATCAGATAATGGCTATTTTCTGCCCAAAATGTCGGAAGAAACATGGATTAAAAGACTGCCCACTAGAAAACATCCAAGTTTGTGCTTTTTGTACTGAACATCATGACATGTTTAACTGTCCTAAAGTTAAGGTTTTGCAGAACTGTAATATGGCAGCTAATGCAGAGATGGAAAATGTGTATTACATGGGCACAAAGAGACCATGGCAGCCAAGGCTAGCACCTCAAGGTATGTTTCCAAATCAAAATTTGCAAATTCCTGTAAATGATCAAATGTATGCACATAATTCATGGAATGTACCCATGCCATGGCAGCACCAAAACCACCCACAGCAACAATGGAGACCATCTCAACAATACTCT
>APFE030711014.1:37815-53147 GCA_000404065.3 Pinus taeda | reverse complement strand
ATCTTTCCATGATGAACCGTGTGGTGGGCATTTTGCAGCTAAGCGGACAGCATTCAAAGTTCTTACTCTTGGATACTACTGGCCATCCATTTTCAAGGATGCCAAGAAGTATGTAAGAGTTGTGACAGCTGCCAAAGAATGGGCAGGCCAATAGCTACAGACGAGATTCCCCTTCAACCCCAAGTTCACCTAGAGCCATTTGAAAAATGGGCTCTAGACTTTATAGGACCCATTAACCCAACCTCCAATGGTAAGAAGTACATCTTAGTATGTACTGATTACGTCACAAAGTGGGCTGAAGCAAAAGTACTGGTTAGAGCCACCGAAGTGGTAAATTTCCTTTTTGAAGAGATTTTTGTAAGGTATGGAGTACCAAGAGAGATAGTGACTGATCAAGGTACTCAATTCACCTCAAAGTTAGTGAAGGACATCACAGACAAATACCAAATCAAGCATAGGAGAAGCACACCTTACCATCCATAGGCCAATGGGCAGGTGGAATCCACAAACAAAACTTTGGAAGGGATCATTACTAAAACTGTTGCAATGAACAGGAAGGATTGGGAAGATAAGCTCAAAGATGCACTCTGGGCTTACAGAATTACGTGGAAGGATACTACAGGATTTACACCATATCAATTGGTGTATGGCAAAGAGGTAATGCTTCCTATTGAGTTTCAAATACATACTTTTAAACTGGCTGCAGATTTGCAAATTGACTTGGACCAAGCACAACAAGAAAGAATTCAGCAGTTGAACCAGCTGGATGAAATGAGGCAGCAAGCAAAGGAAACCACAATCCTCATGCAAAAACAAAGGAAGCAGTGGCATGATGCACATATCAAGAAGAAGCAGTTCAAGGAAGGTGACTGGGCTTTACTTTTTGACTCTAAATTCAGAGATCATAAAGCCAAGTTTACCACCCATTGGATGGGCCCATACCAAATTATTCAGGCATACGACAATGGTCCAGTCAAGCTCAAAACTATTGATGGAGAAGGTCATTCCTTTACTGTCAATGGTCATCGCCTGAAACTATACACGAAGCCCACCAGCAAGCAAGATTTTCTCCAAATAGTATCTCAACAAAGAGAGGTTGAGATACTGCAACCCTCAGCTGCAGTATCCCTGCCTTAGTTCATTTCCTTTCAATTTCGAAATTCAAAAAAAAACAAAACAAAAACAAAACAAAAATATATATATATAATAATGGGTTAGATGTGAAAACCAGCCTCTGGCACACTCTAACCCTGAATTCTTACTTGAAAACCAATTTGTTGGCAGGTAAGAATTATCTTTCTTTTGTTCACTGTTTGATTTATCAACTGAATAATGACTTGAGGACAAGTCAAAACTTTTGTGGGGGAGAGAAGCATCAGCATTTTGTTCTTTTATCTCTCCATTGTAAATTCTTAAAGATTTCTTATCTCATCTCCTCACTGTAAATTTCCAAAGCAGTTTGTTCCAGCATTCCATATTTCAATAAATAAGTTGTTTTGTCATTGTTTTATCTCAGAGGGACCTGGTTATAAACATTATGCAGGGGGACCTGTTCTGTCCAGAAGACCATGCTATCAACACCAACAGTAATGGGACCTATTTAAGACACATAAAAGGGACCTGTTAAGAGACTGTTACTTCAGGGTTACTTCAACAAAGCTTCATCAAGTTTCTACAAGGATTCACAGGTTGCTGGACACCAAGACTCCATCAAATACCCAAGCTCAAAGAACCTGTATACATATAAGGAGCTGCATGAACATCTTCAAGATTTCAGAGGGACCTATTGCATTCAAATATATCTCAGGGGACCTGTTATGAACAACAAAGAATAGTCAAAAGAGACTAGTCCTACTGAGCATGCCAATGCAACAACAGCCAACAACAGTGTAATATGTTCCTTATTCTTAACATTTAATTTCTTAGATTAATTTTTAGTGTTAAATTTAATGACTGTGACTGTTATGATCGATTTCAAGGGCACTACATTTTCCATCATCCCTTATCTCACTGATCTTTCATACTTCAACCTATTTCATACCTCTAAATCCATTACCTTTTTCATATCAACCCTGTTATGCCAAACGCATCCTACATACATACCAACATCTTCCATTTGGTCGAGTACCAATAGAAACAGGACACGTGGTGGATTGTGTTTTTAAAAAAATAAGGGTAAAGAAACAGATGTTAAAGCGGGCCTATTCATTGTATTCCATACGGCCGAATTATGATTCCACCACCCGATGTAGCTAAATGATTTAGAGGACTCCCTGAAATCATACCTCAGTATTGCATATACGCTTCCAGCACTCCTATCATGGCATTTATACAAGCGGTACAACCATTCCTCTGTTTCCAAAGAAGAATACGCTATGAAGTAAGTGTAGTTGGTTATTTTACCATCATTCTCAGTTATTTCACGCTGGCATTTAACTCCCGTGACTTCCATAGTAAGGATTGAAAGTAGTGAGCGCCACAAGAGGAAAATATAACCATTCGGTTTCGACTCCCACCAAAGTCACAAGACAGTCGATCGAGCATCATACTGGATATTAAGGGAGCGACGCCACCAGGTAACAAATTGAAATTTCTTTGTTGAAATTGCAAAACATAAACCGAGAAGAGTTAGAGCACGACCCTCTGCCAAAATGACCAATAGGGTCGAGCCGAGCATGTTCGACAGTTCTCAATATCATGAAGATTGCATTTCAATTCTCAAAGAGATACAGTGGTTGCCCTTTTTAGAGAAATTTCATGGAAGTAATGAGGAGGTTACCAAACAATTCACTTTCACATTCAATGGAGAGAAAGCGCTGATAGGTAACTTCTCATTCAGGGTTTCAGATTACACCATCACCCAGTCAATAGGGATCAGCCCAGAAGGGGAGAAGTACTTTAAGACAAAGCAATTTAAAGAGAAGTCATGGACTCAATTTATGTCTAGATCCAGAGTCTCATCAGTTAACTGGAAGAAAGGCGTCCCAAGGAGTTGGTTGGTGCATCCCTGGGATGAGATGGTCTATATCCTCCAAAAATTCATAACCTTCGAAGGCCGTTACAGTATTATCTATCTATACCATATTAAATTACTGCTACACTTGAAAAAGCAGTGTGTTATTAGTCTACCATATTTTCTATTACAAAGCCTAACTAAGATGTCGAAGACCATCCAAAAGCAGAAGGGAAATGAAGATAAGAGCCTATATCACTTTGGCTTAATTAAAATTCTTATTGAGCATGAATTACAGAGAAGAGGGAAAATGTGGAAGGAGTTCTTAGCTGCTAACCAAATTAAAGATGAAGAAGACAAAGAATAATCGCAGGAGAACTAAGGATTCATGAAGGACATCGATGAAGAGATCCCAGCATCCAAAGCAAGCAAGGTGCGTCCACCTGTGAGCAGCATAAAGACTAGGCAAATGAGAAAAGAAGATGCTAAGAAGGCAGAGCAAGATAAAATTTTCACCACTTGTTCAAGAAGAACAAGGAGAGCACCAAAAGCCCAGTTACAAGAAGATCGGCTTAAATCCGATGCACCTATACCAATGGATATTCAGAGTAGTGACCACTCACCACCAGGACCAGGAGCTGATATAGAGGTTGAAAGCAATAACAAGCAAGAAAAAGGTTCACCACCTCCCATTAGGAAACAGAAGAAACTGGAGAAACAAATTGAGAAATTAAAGGAAGAACTCATGGAGGCTAATATGCTAGAAAACGTTATCAAGAAAGAAAATGAAATGCTCCGAGCGCAGAGTAAAGAGAGTCAAAAGAAGAATGAAAAGTTAAGGGAGCGAATCAATGAACTAGAGGCTGAGCAAACGGATATTTGTAATTGGGCCACTAAGTGGTATAATCAGAAGAAGACCCTCAAAGAAAAATACAAAAGATTAAAGCATGAGCTCCATGGTTAGAAAGATGCCCAGGTGAAAAAGAATGTGGACACATTGCTAAAGGCATCAGAGGTACAGGCAGGGACAGAGTTCAAGGGAAGCACTTCGGGGTTAGCATGAGGACATGTTAATTCATTAAGTCGGGGAGAGATGTTGGTACCATTCCATGACCTCCTTTTTCCTCCTAAAACATATCATTTGCCTACTTCTTTCCATCATATATCTCTCAGATCCCTTGAAAAATTGATTTAGTTAATAGTCCTATAGTTATTAAAATGCAATTAAAATTTGATTTTAGGAGTTTTAATGTTAACGAAATTAGGAATTTTTGGTAAAAAATGGCTACAGGAAGTTTCCAACATCCTGTAATTGGTTCATTGTTTGACATGTGGCATCGACAGCTAGGCTAGAGCGAAGGGCAGGGAATGAAAAGTAGAATGTCCAAGCATGGACGAATACCTATCCTACAGCAGAATCGACCCTCCTACATGCGCGGTCAATGAAGGTCAAAGTATAGCATGTTGGCGACAAAGGCAGCAACAACAAAGCATTCTAAATTGATTTAGTTTTGTTCCTTTTTGAAATCAGTTTAGGATAGAAACATTTCAAAAATCACGACATGGTAAAAGCGGCAACAGCCACATCATGAATGCACATTCGTTTTCGAAATGTAAGGGTGGTAAGAACATATGTAAACACAGTTCTGAGTAGTCATTAGTGGGTTATCGTTGTTTCGTTTGAAAACAGAGTTTGAACTTAATATCAAAGACATAATTGCAGTCACGATCTTTTCCTTGTTGTGTTGATTTGATAATCGGTTGATCACAGTCCAATATACCACTGGAATGTGGACGGGCCCTACGTTAACTTGGTATACTGTCATTTTCTTTTCATTTGCAACTTAGGGTATTAAATGATATGCGCAGTGATTAGAATTGATTGTTGATTTCAATAGAATGCATATGGTTTATGTTTATGATAGCGCTTGAACATTTCATCACTGAGATCGTCAATCGTATCCTGTAAGGGATTCGATCCCTTGTTGTCTTTTAAAGCAATGTCATGAACTCTGTTATCATTTCAAAATATGCTTACGATTTCTGTATGTTTTTATCTTGCATGAATATTAGTGAATGCTGAGTATTTGTGAATAGGGGTTTTATGCATAGTGTCTCTGTAAGGGGATTAAAATCTTGGTTTGCAGTTATACACAGTGTTTTAATTTGATAAATGAATTGAATGACAGTGTTGTAATAAGGTAGATTAACTGAGTGACCTAAGTGTTTGGGTGATAGGTAACATACCTCAATCTTCCGTAAAGAAGTCCCGTGACCTACCATCATAACCACTTAGCTAATAATCCTTTATGTCTATATACTTTAGACGCATGCCTCTAAGTCTACGCATCCTAGTCGATAATAAATATAGCCTAGTCTAGCACCCTAGACAGGACACTACAGTGATCCCAGTCCAGGTGTGACAAAGGACCCTTCCAAGACCTTTTACTTTCGTGATGTGTTAGATTGCATTTTTAAAAGAACATAAGTGAATACATCTATATGTTGTAAAGAAGAGGAACATGTCAATCATTAACACATGAAAACATAAGCCGTTGATAATTGAGTTCGTCTAGGAGAGACTATGTCTCCAGGCCACAGTGTCAAGATGGTGTAGGCCACTATATTAAGTGTTGCCAATAGTGATGATGTACATAAGAGGTGATGTCGCTATCATATAAGGAAAATTCCCTCACGTAGGAGTGACTCCAAGAGATGTTCCACTATAGGAACTCTTAATCAAAAGACTCCTATCAGTATGACACAAACTCATGTATGATGATCATCCTGCCAACATGGCATAAAAGGGATATCAGTGCAAACATGCATTATGACAACATGAGTATCCCATCAACATACAACAAAGGGATCTCAAAACACAACATAACAAATCATGACAACAAGTACATCACACAAATGATTCCACATCACATTAAGCAGGAATCATGAAAATGAGTACGAAACAGTATCCAACATCAAACATCAAAACAGGGATCCGTGTAGCACAATGCATAGCAAAGGAAGTACATGAACGCACTACATATACCTCACATCCTGGAGCCATTTGAAAAAGCAGATGTCAAACTGCTGAAGTTGTTCACACCATCGATCTCACAACATCAAATTGCATGGAAATGGCTACTCGCACGTGAATTCTAACACTTGCACTCCACTTAGAAAAGTGGCTAAAGAATAGAATTAGAAAACGAAAAATATGGATGCACCATTAGATTTGTGGCGTTGAATAGTGCAAAATCGACTGCCAAATTTCTGAATTCTGAGCAAGTGAAAATCTGGGGCTTAAGGAATTTTTTAGATTCCTCAAAGATTCTGCTCCATGGGTGGACTAGAAATATGAAACTCAAAAGGCGAATTTGACCACGCCATTGTGATCCCTGCGAACAACCGTGAAAAATAATTGTAAACTTGACTATATTCCGACATGGAGAAAAATTACCTCCTCGAAAAAATATCAAGGACCATGGTTCTGCTCCCTGTTTCTACAGTAGTCTTGGTTCCACCTACATCGATTTGCGTGCACACTCTTGGCCTCCTCTGGATTGGTCGCACTTCTGAATGACGGGTTATATAAATTTTTGGGTAGATTAATCAATAAAATAGTTGTACCGTAGTTGGTTTGAGATCTGATTAATATGGAGGAGGTCGGGTGGTCAAACCCCTCCTTCTCCTTCTTCATATAACAAATCTTATAATTTTAAATAAGGTTTAGGTTGGGCCCGCCCATCCCATCTCCTGCTGGTTCCGTTACAATTAAGGTTGGTGGTGGTTGGCTCGTTTCAGGATTGAGTCCATGCCCCAAGGGCCGAGCCACCCAAAACTCTGCTTCGTTCAATGTTTTAACAATTCACGTGGGAGGGGTCGGGGGTGGTGGCCCGTCCCTTCACCAATACACATATTGTTATGATGGTTGAGGGAGGCGTGGGAGTGATGGGGGTGGTGGACCACCACCTCCCTTTTCTTTATATGTTTTTTTAAATTTTTACACATATAATCCGTGTTTGAATTTATGAAATTTTGACCGTAGGAGTCATTCTAATGAGGCCAAAATTTTGCCCTGAATCCGACTAGAGTTGGTTGGATTTCGTCCACCGAAAAAATTCCAATTTGTGTCTTCATTAATCTTGCCGAGTAAACAAAAGTCAACCCAACTTTGACTACCTCTATATTCCTCATTTGGACTCGGATTGACGAACCACTCGCACCACCGCAATCACAATGATGAGATTTTTAACATGAACCTAGTTCGATCATAATCCAAACACTTTGATTTTTGAGCATTCATAAGCCCTCTTTGTCCTGCGTGTGTCTCTAGATCCACCTAGATTAATCCTCCCCATTGAGGAGCTTTTGGTCCTCCAAAAGCATGAAAAATACCTTGCAATTTCTATGTATCTTGTCTACATCACAATCGTCCTAAAAGGTCTCGCTTCCATCTCCTTCACCTTTGTTCTTTGGAGCCTTAAGTGATGAGCCGACACCTACCACCTCTGCAACTTGTAGTACATTGTTTTGCAAATTACATGCTTGACTTTCATGACCAACTAATGACCCAAGCATCCCACACTTGCCATGAATTTATAACACATACTTGGTGGTCAAGTTTACAACAAGATGGACGCAATACCCTAGCTACGAAAATAAGGCCAACATATCATTGTTGTTTTAACAAGTGATGGAAAACACATCACTACAACACATGATTTACAATCATAAGGCCAAACACTATTGTCTTGACAAGTGATGGAAACACAACATCACTTTCATAGTTTATCATGCTACTCAAAATAAGACCAGACATCATTATTGTTGAACAAGTGATGGAAAACACATCATCACTTTTACATTTTAAAAATGCAACAAATGATTTACAAAAGTACAACCATGAAACGCTAACATATCTAGGAACCATTTTTCACTTATTAAGGTGAATGGGTCACCTCCTTGTGGTGGCTTTGCTTGTCGAACCATCGTTCCACCTGGTTCATGCATCGACACTTTGTCTTTAAGGCATTGTTCTGGATGGAGCCTCCAACAAGTAGCTCTTTGATGGCCACTTCTATCGTAATGAATGTAATAGGTTTCCTTCCCCCATATATGCTTACCATGTTTCTTTACCTAGTACTGAGAGGGTCGTTCATGCCTCCACTTTTCGTGTGTTGCCATCCTTTTCCAACACTTAGAAAATGTATGGCTATGTAATCTACAAAATGTACATGTTTTTTGATTCCACGTTTTACATTCATCATTAAAAACATGATTTTAATCGAAATGAACATTCGAATGTCGAAAGTGGCTATACCTTTCCTTGCCATCTCTGGTGTAAGTATGGCGATGAGAGCTTCCCTCAGCTCTTTCCCTGCAATGGAAACCACCATGGGATGATGAGGATGTGTTCCCATCATTCTCTTTCCTCGATGATTTCAACAATGTCTTAGAAGAATCTGACACCTTCGAGCATTCTCCCTTGGTGTATCTCAAGCCTACAATTTGAGGTCTCTGCATAACCTCCAATGGTTGAGTTATGCCTTGGTTATTAACACCAAGTTTTTCTTCCTCCTCATGCCTCGTCCTTGTAAGGAGCCTCATGTTTGTCCCAGTAATTGGGATCTCCAAATCTCCAACAGAAAGCATACTATGTGAAGACAAAACCAAAAGGAAATCAACATCTTTTACCTCCTCTTTCGATTTGGAAAGAACTGATGAGACCTGCTCATCATCTTTTTACTTCACATGGGTCATGTTGCAATTTTTCCAAGGCCTTGTCCTTAGCTTGTAGCTCTTGCAGCAAACTTTGTTTTCCCTCTTTCTCTTCATGTAGGCACATCTTCAATTCGACATTCTTTGTTTGAAGACTTTGGTTATTGCGCTTCAGTTCTTCCAGGCCTCTTCCATGGCTTGCAACTGAAGCTACAATTGCTCCTTTTCCTCTGTCTCTTTCTATAGAATATCATACATTATTTCCACTGTTTTGGAAATTTTGAGCATGGTCTCGTACATTGTTTTTCATCCTCTATCGCTACACATTCCATTGTTCATGCTACAATTCACATCCATGCAAAGACCGCTCTGATACCACTTGTTCCTAATTTGAGTGTGACAAAGGACCCTTCCAAGACCTTTTACTTTCATGATGTGTTATATTGCATTTTTAAAAGAACATAAGTGAATACATTTGTATGTTGTAAAGAAGAGGAACATGTCAATCATCAACACATGAAAACATAAACCGTCGATAACGGAGTTCGTCCATGAGGGACTACATCTCCAGGCCCCAGTGTCAAGATGGTGTAGGCCGCTTCATTAAGTGTTTTCAATAGTGATGATGTACATATGAGGTGATGTCTCTATCAGACAAGGGAAATGCCGCCACGTAGGAGTTTCTCAAAGAGATATTCCACTACAAGAACTCTCAGTCAAAAGACTCCTATCAGTATGACATAAACTCATGCATGATGATCATCCCACCAACATGGCATAAAAGGGATCTTAGTGCAAACATGCATGGCGACAACATGAGTATCCCATAAACATACAACAAAGAGATCTCAAAACACAACATGATGAATCATGACAACAAGTACATCACACAGATGATTCCGCATCACATCAAGCATGAATCATGAAAACAAGTAAGAAACAAGATCCCACATCAAACATCAAAATATGGATCTGTGTAGCACAATACATAGAAAAAGAAGTACATGAACAAACTGCATATACCTCACATCCTGGGACCATCTGAAGAAGTAGATGTCAAACTACTGAAGCTGTTCTGACCATCGATCTCATGGCATCGAATCGCATGGAAATCACTACTCGCACATGAATGCTAACACTTGCACTCCACTTAGAAAAGTCGTTGAATAATAAAATGATCAAATGAAAATTATGGATGCACCATTAGATTTGCGGCGTCGAATAGTGCAAAATCAACTGTCAAATTTTTGAATTCTGAGAAAGTGAAAATATGGGGCTCAAGGAATCTTTTAGATTCCCCCTAGATTCCTCAAAGATTCTGCTCCATGGGTGGACTGCAAATTTGAAACTCAAAAGGAGAATTTGACCTCACCATTGTGATCCCTACGGAAAACCATGAAAAACGACTATAAACTTGACTATATTCTGACATGGAGAAAAATTACCTCCTTAGGAAAATTTCAAGGATCATGGTTCCGTTCCCTATTTCTGCAACAATGATGGTTCCACTTGCATTGATTTGTGTGCACACTCTTGGCCTCCTCTTCTTTGGTTGCACTCCTGAATGATGAGTTATATAAATTTTTGGGCAGATTAATCAATAAAACAGTTGTAGCATAGTTGGTTTGAGATCCGGTTAATATGGAGGAGGTCGGGCGGTCAAACCCGCCTCCTCCTTTTTTTATATAACAAATCTTTTAATTTTAAATAAGGGTTGGGCTGGGCCCGTCTTGGTTGGCCCACCCATCCCATCTCTTTCTGGCTCCGTTGCAATTAAGGTTGGCAGTGGTTGGCTTGTGTCGGGATTAGCTCTGTGCCCCAAGTACCAACCCACCCAAAACTCTGCTCTGTTCTATGTTTTAATAGTTCCCATGGGAGGGGCTGGGGTTCGTGGCCTGCCCCTCCACCAATACACATATTGTTACGATGGTTGAGGGAGGCATGGGGGTGGTGGGGGTGGTGGCCCACCACCTCCATCTTTTTTTATATTTTTTGTTTTTATTTTTACACTTATAATCTGTCTTTGAATTTCCAAAATTTTGACCGTAGGAGTTATTCTAATGAGGCCACAATTTCACCCAGAATCGAGCTAAAGTTGGCCGGATTCTGTGCGCTGAAAAAATTCCAATTTGTGTCTTCATTAATCTTGCCGAGTCAGCGAAAGTCAACCCAACTTTGATTGCCTCTATCTTCCTCATCCGGACTCGGATTGATGAACCATTCACACCACCACAATCACGATGATGAGATATTTAACATGAACCTAGTTCGAGCATAATCCAAACACTTTGATTTTTGAGCATTCATAAGCCCTCTTTGTCCTGTGTGTGTCTCTGGAGCCACCTGGATCACATGGTATGGCAAGCTAGGAAAATTCAATTAGTACTCTATATAGTGACATTAGCTCTCTGGTTCCCTTGATCAACTATATTCTTCTTGTAATCACAAGCATAGTGACTAAATTTATTGCAATAATAACAACTCACCTTTGATTTGTCAAATCTTTGATTATTGCTTAAGTTTCTACAGTTGCTTCCACTTTCATGTTCATGCTCTTCTCGGCCATCACTCTGACCACCATATCTTCTACCTCGTCCTCTGCCTCTCAATCTACTTATGCCTCGACTTTTGTCTCTTGAAATAGAAACCTGACTTTTAAAAATGGTCTCTAAAGTGGAATCCTTATTTTTGCCTATCCTTGCCTCATGTGATAGAAGTGATCCCATCAACTCATCAATTGTCAATGATGCCAAATCCTCGGCTTCTTCTATGGTTGCTACAACAACATCAAATTTGGTAGACAAAGATTCGAGGACCTTCTCAACCACTATTTGATCTTTAATTTCCTCACCACAAATTTTTAACTGATTTACAACACCCATCACCCGATTCATGAAAGAATCGATGTCCTTTGTCTCCTTCATCAGCGAAATTTCAAAATATCTCCTAGTATTCTGCAACTTAAAAATATCGACTATGGTCATACCTTTATAGCTTCTTGCAAAAGTACCTCATTCTTCCTTTATTGAAGACATGATCATAATATTTTGGAACACTGCTCGGTCCACTCCCTACTGGATAAGCTGCAACACTTGTGCATTCTTCTTCTTGTCCTTCTTCCATTGTTCCCTCTTTGTATTAGTGAGAGCTCATTCTTCTGCTTGATTCTTACGTTATGAAAACCAAAACTAAGCATAATCCCAAACATCATGTGCATGCAACCTGGTCGCCATCTTAATGGCCCACACATCATAATCCTTCCCTGTGAACAGTGGAAACTGGGGCCAGATACTAGCAGGTTCTTTGATGGGAGGTAATTCTCTAACCATCTATTTCTGTTGTAACAATATTACACTCGAAAAGTGCAAGTGTCCAAATTGAAAGTGTCATAACCAATAATCACTAGAACATCCAAATGTAAAAGAACTGACCTGATCACTGAAATTCATAATTAGAGGAAATAGTTTGCTCCTCACCATCTGCACCTTTGCTATCAGTTGCTTGCTTGGGGAATTGTCATATATAACACATTCTTGACCTTGAAAGGTAACTATGTATCCTTTCTGTGTCAATTGACCAACACTCATCAAATTATGTTTGAGACTAGGAACATAATATACCTATGATATTGTCTTTGTCTCCCCTTGCTTGGTCAAAATGTTGACCACTCATTTTCCATCTACATGCATAGTATTTTTAGTCCCCAACTTTACCTTTATTTTCATAGATTGATCCAAATTTGCAACTAAATTCTTGTTGCCTTTCATGTGGTTACTACAACCACTGTCTAATAGCCACACACTATCAGAAGTTCATGCATGGTATGGCAAGCTAGTAACATGGAATTAGTACTCTCTGTAGTGACATTAGCTCTTTGGTTCCCTTGATCAATTATCTTCTTCCTGCAATCACGAACATAGTAAACAAATTTATTGCAATAATAACATCTCACCTTTGATTTGTCAAATCTTTGATTACTATTAAATTTTCTGCAATTGCTTCCACTTTCACGTTCATGCTCTTCTCATCCATCTCTTTGACCACCATATCTTATGCCTCATCCTCTACCTCTCTATCTACTTCTGCCTCGACCTCTGTCTCATGAAATAGAAACCTGACTTTTGAAAGTGGTCTATGAAGTGGAATCCTTATTTCTATCTATCCTTGCCTCATGTGATAGAAGTAATCCCATCAACTCATCTATTGATAATCCCAAATCCTTGGCTTCTTCTATGTCTACTACTACAACATCAAATTTGATAGACAAAGATTTGAGAACCTTCTCAACCACTATTTGATCTTTAATTTCCTCACCATAAATTTTTTATTGATTTACAACACTCATGACCCGATTCATGAAATAATTGATGTCCTTTGGCTCCTTCATCTGCAGAATTTCAAAATCTATCATAGTATTCTGCAATTTAACAATATTGACTTTGGTTATACCTTCATAGATTGTCGCAAAAGTATCTCATTCTTCGTTTGTTGAAGACGTGATCATAATATTATGGAACACTGCTCCGTCCACTCCCTATTGGATAAGATGCAATGCTTGTGCATTCTTCTTCTGGTCCTTCTTCCATTGTTCCCTCTTTGCATTAGTGAGAGCTCATTTTTCTGCTTCATTCTTAGGTTCTGAAAATGCAAACTAGACATAATCCCAAACATCATGTGCCTGCAACATGGTCACCATCTTAATGGCCCACACATCATAATCCTTCCTCGTGAACGGTGGAAACTGGGGCTGGATACTAGCAAGTTCTTTGATGGGAGGTAATCCTCTCACCATCTATATCTGTTGCAACAATCTTAAACCAAAAAAGTGCAAGTGTCCAAATCAAAAGTGTCATAACCAATAATCACTAGAACATGCAAATGTAAAAGAATTGACCTCATCACTGTAATTTAAAATTAGAGGAAAGAGTATGTTCCTCGTCATCTGCACCTTCGCTATCAGTTGCTTTCTTGGGGACTTGTCATATATAACACATTCTTTACCTTGAAAGGTAACTTTGTATCCTTTCTGTGTCAATTGACCAACACTTACCAAATTATGTTTGAGACTACGAACATAATATACCTCTGATATTGTCTTTGTCTCCCCCTGCTTGGTCAGAATGTTGATCACTTGTTTTCCATCTACATCCACAGTCTTGTCAGTCCCCAACTTTACCTCTATTTTCACAGATTGATCCAAATTTGCAACCAAATTCTTGTTGCCTATCATGTGGTTACTGCAACCATTGTCTAATAGCCACACGCTATCAGAAGGTTCATGCATGGTATGGCAAGCTAGGAACATGGAGTTAGTACTCTCTGTAGTGACATTAGCTCTCTGGTTCTCCTGATCAACTATTTGATTATTACTTAAGTTTCTGCAATTGCTTCCACTTTTATGTTCATGCTCTTCTGAGCCATCTCTCTGACCTCCATATCTTCCGCCTCGTCCTCTGCCTCTCGATTTACTTCTGCCTTGACCTTTGTCTCTTAAAATAGAAACCTGAATTTTGAAAGTGGTCTCTGAAGTGGAATCCTTATTTTTGTCTATCTTTGCCTCTTGTGATATAAGTAATCCCATCAACTCATCAATTTTTAATGATACCAAATCCTTGGCTTCTTCTATGGTTGCTATCACAACATCAAATTTGGTAGACAAAGATCTGAGGACCTTCTCAACCACTGTTTGATCTTTAGTTTCCTCACCATAAATTTTTAACTAATTTACAACAGTCATGACTTGATTCATGAAAGAATCGATATCCTTTGTCTCCTTCATCTATGGAATTTCAAAATCTCTCCTAGTATTCTACAACTTAACAATATTGACTTTGGCCATACCTTTATAGCTTGTCGCAAAGTATCTCATGCGTCCTTTGTTGAAGACGTGATCATAATCTTTTGGAACACTGCTTGGTCTACTCTCTGTTGGATAAGTTGCAATGCTTGTGCATTCTTCTTCTTGTCCTTCTTCCATTGTTCCCTCTTTGCATTACTGAGAGCCCGCTCTTCTGCTTCATTCTTAGGTTCTGAAAACCCAAACAAGACATAATCCAAGATATCATGTGCATGCAACACGGTCGCCATCTTAATGACCCACACATCATAATCATTCCCTCTAAACGGTGAAAACTAAAACTAGAAATTTGAGAAAACCTCTTTCTTCAAAAAATACTCTTTAAAACCCTTTAAATAAAATCTCTAAAATTTCTTCATTTAGAAACCCTTAAATAAACTCCAAATTTTATTTTATTTTTATTAAAAAACACTTTTGCAAAATCCTTTTCAAAATCTTTATAAACCATCTTTAAAAAAAAAAAACTTTTAAAGATTTTAATGCACCCTTTATAAAACTCTAAAAAATCACTCACTCTCATATAAAAATTTTAAAAAACTTTTCAAAGTCTCTCGTACGTTATATGAGCCTCTATGATGATGATGATGATGATGATGATGGTTAACGTCCACTGAGACCAAATTGGTCTATCGGACCTACAATTTTCTTAATTTTTACTTGTCTGGCTCCTCGTCTTTCTTAGCGAGATTGGTGTTGTAGCTTTCTTTCTTTTCTCTACAGTCTTCCAACTTCCTTTGTCTTGCATCTCCTTCATCTCTTCTAGTTCTTGGGACATTGGTGTCTTAGCTTCGCGATCTATAGTCG
>APFE030711014.1:0-27554 GCA_000404065.3 Pinus taeda | reverse complement strand
GCGGACTGAGATCTCCCCGAGGTAGCAGGGGAGGGTGCTGGAACTAGGTTTTTGCACCCTGGGGATATCTTGAATGTGGTTTGGGGCTCGCGCGCTGTTCTGCAGCCTCGTGCTACACCAGATTCGTGCAGATCAGAATACCCTTGTTGTGCTTATGACAGATGGAATCACTTATTACTGGTTTGATCTAGTTAAAGTGGTATTTAAGAAAACATTTATTACTTTTGGTTACTTCACGCATCAAGATTAATCCGATTCACATGAATTCAACTATAGCAAATGCATAAATCATAACAATACATTTATCATAAAAGAGTACAGTCACAATCAACATAGAATTCAGAAGAAACTTATCTTTATTATCAGTCTTCCACAATACATCCAGATCCACCCTGCGCACTCAACTGCAGGGGTCCGCGCACACAACTGCGGACTTTCCAGGCCTCTACACACACAACTGCAGAGCCTCTCTCCTCTACCCTACTCCCTCAACTCGAACTTACAAATGTCACCCATTACATCATAGAATCAAAAATCCAAAAATTGAACTGCTTTTCCCTCATAGAGCCTCGCTCTATTTATACTTTCCCTTGGCCCGCAATCCCACTGCCAGCCGACTCTATTACTATTTCTTTACAATATTTTCAGGCGGACTACTCTTTGATTCAACCTCCTATAGCTCGTGCTCTGCTCTTTCCGCGAAGTCTTTTACCCTAATATTACCCAAAATTCCGGGCTTCGCACCCCATACTCATTCTGTGGGGCTTTCGCTACCCAAAAATCCCCCAACACAATCATCGTGACTCGTCCCGAGTCACTGAGCTGGTGCATCCATCTTTGCGCGGAGATCAGTCAACAACTTCCGTGCTTTGTTGGTACTAGCAACAAATTCTTCTATCATGCACTGTATCCGTTCCACCTGTGGTACTGATATTTCTGCCCCTATCCCAACTGTCTCCATCCTAGCACATTCGGCTTTCATGTGTGCTACCTTATGCTCTATGGTGGTTGAAACTACAAATGCCTCATCCAACCATGGCTGGATATGAGCTTTCACCATGGCTTCCTTCTGTCTCGCGACTTCTGCTTGGATTTTCATGTCCTGCACCTCCCTCATCTTAGCCAACCGTTGCGGGATAGCAATGGTCTGCACGGTTCCCCAGAGTTTATCGTAGGTGTGCTGAAGTTCCCGGGCCTCTACTTCCAACCTGTGGAGTGTGAGATCTTCCTGAAGGATAGTGAGCATATCAATCGACTAAGTTAACAACTTGGTACATTCTTCGAGTGACCGTGCAAGCATTGCACGCCCCATATCAATAATGTTCTTGTGCTATACTACAACCTCTGGGGGCATTGGTGGTGGGACCTACAATTTCAACTCGACGATCTGCGTAGTGAGTTCAAGCTGCAGCCATGCGGCCTCCTCTTTTGTCCTTCGGAACTTCGTAGCCAACGTACGAATCTGTGCTTCAACAGGAAAGTCCCCTGTAATATTTAACACCTGAGAACTCAAACAGGTGTCGACTACTACCTTTTCCATTTGCTGTTTTTGTGTGACTGCTTCATCGCGTTGGAGCCG
This sequence comes from Pinus taeda, assembly GCA_000404065.3. Taxonomy (NCBI): domain Eukaryota; kingdom Viridiplantae; phylum Streptophyta; class Pinopsida; order Pinales; family Pinaceae; genus Pinus; species Pinus taeda. The sequence goes on along the minus strand of APFE030711014.1, from coordinate 25,975 downwards.
TAGCTGTTCAATATTAATTTTCTACTCTTGGAGTATCTGGTTGACGTGGCTGGCCCTTGTGTGAAGTTCGATTATGCTGCTATCATGGAGTTGGTGCAAACTATCGCATGGGAGTGTAGCCACGTTCAGTCCCAATCTAGTAAGACGTTCTAGTATTACTCGTTCTTCCTGTTGGTTGGTGACCAACACACCTACCGGGATCGGAGTAGACTGAGCAACTTGGGCTCTGAGCAATGGTTCTATAACTGTCATACCGGAGGCTTCTGTAGAAATGCTGGGCCTACCTGCGCAATTCATGATCCCAATTCGCGTAACTGTGTCCGGAGCTCCCCCAACACAATGTGTTGTTCTGACATAGCCTCATCGACTGCCTCTCGAGTAGCTTCGTGAACGATGTTTTCTATGTCATTTAGATTGCCCTCCATTAGGGTGGTAACTTCACTGTTAGTCTTAGATGCTTTTGCTTTATTTTGTGCCTTCGGGCGCTCTGGCATGGTTGAGCGCTTTAGTGGGGTACCCACAGTAGTGGAAGGCATATCCATTGTGGCTGGCTAAGCAGTTTCCTTCTGAGTGCCTTTGTCCATTGTGGATGTCTACGCGTCTAGTACTGGTTTTCCGGTTGCTGCCAGTTTCGCCTCTCGCGCTGCCTTAACCTCTATAGCATATTGTTCATTCCTCTTTTGTTGTGCAGCACGCTTGGCTGCCTCTTTTTGCTTTTGAATAGTGGCCTCGTCTCGTTCCACTGCTGCGGGTCCTCGCAAAGCTACGGGCCAAGCCTCGACAATCTTATGAACAACGTCATTAGTGACAATGAACTGGAGAGGGGTCCATGTCTGGGCTAGGTCCTTCCACGCCTGGATGTAAACGTGATGCATATCTGTTTTGAATTCCGCAATTTGCTTCAGACTCTCATAAACTTCACTTGTTAAGCATGGTAATGCATTGATCCATTGACGCATAATCGTGTCCATCAATACCCAAAAGATCTTAATCCCCTAAATTCTGTGTGCGTCCTTGGTTTCCAGAGGGATGCATACTGCGCGACTCCCGGCCATTCTGGCGTTAAAACAGGAAACTGGCTGTCTTTAGGCAACTCAGTAGCGACCAACATGAGGGACAGGAGCAGCCATGCATAATAGAACAACTTGCCTTCTTCCTGGACTTCGCAACAATTAGCTAAAAATTATTCACAAAGAAAATGTGACCAATTGAATCGTACACCAGCGGCACATTCTTCAGCCAGCGCGATAACTACGGCAGAGACCTTAGAGCTCCGACATTTCCTCATTACATTTTTTGCTAGCAATTGAGTGGCCACCCAAACTGCGTTTTCGAAGACACTGTCAATGACGTACCCTCGCATTCCCTTGGCGAGCTTATACGTCTTCTTTAGTCATTCTATCATTCCCACATCATCACTTTTGGCTGTAATTTCCCGAGGGTTTCGTCCAGCGCAGGGTAGATGCGAGACCCGGTGAACAAGTTCTGTTGTGATACAAACGGGTTTACCAACCCATAGTGTATCTTCGTGCACTAGATAGAGTAACTGCTTGATGACTATCGTAGTAATAGGGGGCTAGAGAAAGTGCGAAATTGCGAGGAGACAAAGTAATCCAGCTTCATCCACCTTTTGCAGCCACTCCTTTGGCTGTAGAATGGTCACCATGCCTTCTATCGTATGGTCCATTAAGGCATCCGTCGCTAGATGGGGAAATTTTGTTCGATCTGCAAGGTCGTAATCATTGAATTTCATCGTGGCAACACGGTCAACCACCGAATTTTCTACTAGGACGTCTTTCGGGAGAGAGGGGGTAGTGATTATACTATTGAATTCATCCAGGTTTGTGGCTACCTTGTTCATCCCCTTACTTGGAGGCATATACTTGGGTTGTCGCACTAGCTGTAGAGGGTCTTCCTCAGAGATTTCCTCTTCGATCCTCATGGGAGACTCTTCTGTTTCTTCCTCACTATCAATGATAATAGTTTTACCTTTTTCCTTCATTGTGGACTTGCCAACCTGCAGGTGTCATGGCGACTGCCGAACTGATTCTGGGAGTGGAGGTTTCTTCTTGGTCTTTAGCATCTGTGGGGATTTAAAGTGTTCTGCTTCCTGCGGCGACTCTAGCTATGGACTATCGACGGTAGGCCTTTGAGCTTTCAAGATGACATTTTTGTATTGTTGTGGCAATGCCGGAAACCACAGACTATTTTCAACTTCCTCGTTGCTCATGGCATAGGTAATACGAGCCGATTTTCTTGCCAGACAATACGACGTGGTGGTGTGACCTTTGCACTGTTTATATATCGATTGAACTCGAAAACCGGCAGCTTGTTCTTGTGATAGCTCATAAATCCGATTTGGACGGTTATGATTTTGCCTTAATGGCCCGCCACTTGCTTCAAGGTGCTTTAAATGTGCCATCATACCATGAGCAGTATCTTTAATGGTCACTTTGCATCTTTCCTTTGCAGCAGCGAATCCCCAAGGTCGCAGATGCAATTTCTGCAAGGGGCCAATGGTCATATCGTGCCATTGTACAACAGCCTGTTTTATAGTCGCGCACCCTCTTCCAACTACTTGGGGTGCTAGGACTGAACCCTCGACGGATAGTTAGAAGGGTGAACCCTTCCCGCGGGTCCCCCAGTTCCTTATTGACCTGGGTCGCGAGCACCCTAGATGTCCTCCTGCTTCTATCACGAGATTATGGTGTGCGCACCCCTGTGGCTTTTGGTGCAGCCATATCAAGGTAGGAAAGCCAACCATGTTGGCTTCCTTGGGCCATTCCTTTTCATCATCTAGGGCGGCCACTTCTAATTGAAGTTTCTCGATGGCCTTGTCCAACTTCATACTGTGGTCACAGATTTGGGCCTCAGTTTGTTCCAACTCATCAAGTCGTCTTTTTACACACCGAATGACAGCCCACAATTGCTGAACCATGTCACGGACGTCATCTCTGGTGGGAGAAGCTATGCCTATAGTGTCCAATTGGGCCGTATGGGGGAGGTTCCCTCTAGCCTGATGATCCTATGGTCCATTGTGGTCTATTTGAAGTGTTAGTTGTCCGCCATACACACATATTCTTCGTGCTATCATTTTGTGCCAACTTAACCGTCATGCATATCTTCCAATTCAAAGTCAAAACTTTGTCGTGTATCTGAGCTTCCGTGATCCTTCTATTGGGGCGCGTGCCTTGTCTGCCGATGCACTGGGTGGTTCCTGTACTACACATGTGAGCTAGTCTTCAGTGGTCGCATCTTGCTCTTTCAGGTGGTGTCTTTTCACACATCGTGTCGATTGAGTCACCCTATTACAGTTGAGTGTTGTAACTCCCTGCAATCGATTCCACTAGCACTCTGCTTCCTACTCAGAATTGATAGTGCAGATACTCTCACCTTCTCATGAGGTTCTTCTATCATCGTTGTAATGCATCTGTCCGGGGTCCCGCGCTGTTATCTGATAAAGGCAATCTAGTTCATCATTATTTTCCTCATCATGGATGGGTTTTGCGTAGCGCTCCCCTTCCGCTGGGTCCAATGGAACTACTACACGAAGTGACTTCTTTTTGAAAGTCATCGTGTGCCTTTTCAAGTTGATGATTCCTTTCATGTTGATGGCCTAATCAATCTTGAGCAAAGCAGGGTAAGGATTGCTATCATCGATAAGCTCTATGACTTCGAAGTCGGTCTGGGTCATTATAACATCGATATCCACCGTCACCCCTTGCAATCAGTCCATTGGTAAGATTTTTTGTTGGTTAGCCATTCGTATTTGAATCAGGGATCATTGCAGTATGGGTTTTCCTATACGCTCCCAAGTTTGCTTAGGTAGTATATTTGTATCCAAGCCTAAATCCAGGATGACTTGATCCATCTCAGAATCTCCTATTTGCGCTGTCATTCTCATTTCTTGTATAGTGCATAGAGCATGTCATCCTATCCTCTGGACCACCTGGGGTTCGCTGAATTCGACGCTCTTGGTAATCAACTCTTGTAGCCCTTGGACAACCTTCTGATTTTGCAACAATTTCTTGCATGTGTCAAGAAAGGAGGTAATCATGTAGGGGTCCATTTTGGCTTCTGTTTGGTCCTTCTCACCTGAGGTAGCGGCTTTCGTGAAGCTCAATGGATCTTCATTTGGCCCCGCCCTTCATTGCTTTAGTTCAACAATACAGTTCCCCATAGGCGGGTCACCTCTTTTCCCTCCTGTGTTCTCTCCTTCCGTTGCACTGTTCCTTCGCACCATGTTTATACTAGTGTCCTCTTCACGGGGTTCCGCACACATCATCTGGACATTCTGGGTTGGTGGAGGTTGAAGTGCCCCTTTCTTGTTTAATTGGGCAAGCAAGGTTGGACAATATACCAATTCGTGATCGAACTGTTCGCAATAAGGACATGAGATCCTAGTTGGCTTAGTGCACTCGCGAGCATAGTGTCCTTGTTCACCAAAATTATAACAAGTTATCTGTCCACGACCTCGGCTAGGTCCCCATCCTCTTCCCTGACCTCATCCTTGAAATCCTCCCCGTGTTTCAGCCTGTACCCTGTAGGTTGGGGTTTGTTCCATCATTAGGTTGTAGCTTCAACACATTCGCTCATTCTGTCCTACTAATCGACAAAAATTGCAATATAACTATTGTGAGGTCTGGGTATGCTTATGTAATAGATGGCAGCTATTTGTTGCATGTTTCCCTCCTACCTACAAAATCATGCACTAGAGCGCAGGCGTGGCATTTTTTCCTCTATGGACTTCCACTTTTAATGGCATCGGGCCTCCTCCCACCAGATAGTTCGCGAAGACCGGGCAATGGTCTTTGTCGTGTGCGTGGCTTTTACATTCAATACACCGTGCCTTCGGCTATACCCCTAATTGAGGCATTCTTCCTTTCCTCAAGCTTTGTACTTCTAAACTTAAGTTCCGAAGTTGCGCGTGGAGTTACTAAACTCCCAACCCTGGGTCCAGAATCAGGGTTGCTTATAACCTTATAGCTATCTCTAGTGCCTCGGCCTAGGTTGAGATCTTCTGTTGTGACAGAGCCATCCTTAGATGGGGTGTTAACGATGCCACAAACCATGCAAAATGCTATCCGTCGGTCAACGTCACATTAGCTTTGTGAATAGTACTCTTTAATCTTTGTTCTAGATCCCACGGGGTTTCACCATGCAGCATTGCTATTTCCTTGAACCCAATGATCGATTGGTTCTCAGAATTTGGTCAGCCAAACTCCTTATTAAGTGCATCCTGTATAGCTGCTAGTCCTTAATTCAGATGGTTAGTTGAGTGTTTTATGTACCATGTCAGCGCGCTATCCTGGAGTGAATTGACCAGTGTAGCCTTTTTGATGTTTTCATCCGTTATACCTTGCGTGTCCCATAGAGAGTTTATCAGAAACCAGAACTATCTTGGATCTTCATTCCCTATACCTTGAAAGGTTGGTAACTTGACTGCGGTCGCCATCCCTGTTTTAGGAGGTGGTGGAAGAGGTGGTGAGGGTTGAGGTGGTGTGGGCAGACGTGACGTAGGTGATGGGGGTGATGGTGTACATGGAGGTGGTATCAGCGGAAGGCATTTTATAATCAACCAGACTGCACTTCTGGGCGAGAACCTAGCGAGATCTTCCTTGCTTTCCCACGAGATAGAAATCAGAGGACTGTTCCCTGCTCCTCCTGTTCCTCGGTAACCTCTTCCACTCTGTGTTACCCCAGACATTAATGCATGCACATAATCTATTTTTCGCACAAAAACATCTTAATCCAAGTGTTTAATGACTTGATGTGCCGACCCCGCGGTCCTTGAAGAAATTGTCTTTCCACTTTACTGTAGCTTATAGTGGTATCTATTGTGAATTCGGTGATAAATCCTCCAATGGTTTGATCTACCCAGTGATCGATCACGCGCGCGAGTTTTTCTTTAGTGGCTTCTAGTCTACGCACTAGTTCTGGGGTCCACACTATCTGCTGGTCTAATCTGCACCTTCCCACGCTATCAGTTAACTTTGGGATCCACTCATACAATTCTATCGGGAATATTACGAAGAAGATCTCATGTATGTCTATGAGGATATAGCGATCCAACCACTATTCTTCTGATATTTGTGAGTTCTTGTTTTCCTGAACTGCGAACTCGTGGAGCTTCAAATCCCACTAATATTTGAGCTCTTTCTTTGTAGGATTCCAGTGTTCCCACATTAGACACTGTTTAGGCAGATGCCGGTCCCGGCAATGGAACCATTTGTTGGCTTATATGGGCTTGATCCAGGATCAAAAGAATTATTTAGCCAAACAGATACCGCAGATACCAGCCCTTTCGGCAACAACCCGCGAAGCGCGGACTGAGATCTCACCCGAGGTAGTAGGGGAGGGTGCTGGAACTAGGTTTCCCCACCCTAGGGATGTCTTGAATGTGGTTTGGGGCTTATGCGCTGTTCTGCAGCCTTGTGCTATGCCATATTCACGTAGATTGGAATACCCTTATCGTGCCTATTACAGATGGAATCACTTATTACTGGTTTGATCTGGTTAAAGCGGTCTTTAAGAAAACATTTATTACTTTTGGTTACATCGTGCATCAAGATTAATCTAGTTCACATGAATTCATCTGTAGCAAATGTAGAAATCATAACAGTACATTTATCATAAAGCTTATCAATACAAAATTCAGAAGCTTATCTTTATTATCAATATTCCACAATACATCCAGATCCACCCTGCGCACTCAGCTGCAGGAGTCTAGGCACACAACTGCGGACTTTCCAGGCCTTTGTGCACATAACTGAAAAGCCTCTACCCTCTACGCTACTCCCTCGACTCAGACTTACAACTTCTCTCAGACTATTCACCCATTACATCATAGAATGAAAAATCCAAAAACTGATCTTCTTTTCCTCATAGAGCCTCGCTCTATTTATAAATTCCTTTGGCCTGCGATCCCACCACAGGCCGACTCTATTACTATTTCTTTACAATATTTTCGGGCGGACTACCCTTTGACTCAACCTCCTATAGCTCGTGCTCCATGCTTTCCGCGGAGTCTTTTACTTAATATTACCCAAAATTCCGAGCTTCGCACCCCATACTCGTTCTGCGGAGCTTTCGCTACCCAACAAACACTGAGGCAAACAGAGAAACCATAAGAGTCAAACATGTAAACAAAACAAGTTTAATAAGGATTTCACCCATTGCTCTTGGGCTACGTCTCCTAGTCCAGCCTTTCAGTGGTGGCCTCTCTATTATGTTTTCAAGTAGAGTTTTAGAACAATGAACTCAAATTGAGTCTCACTTAACAGAATGGAGTCAGTAGGAATGGAGTGCATAGACTTTCCTTACTGAAACTCGACCTTTTAGGGTCACAGTAGTATGACAGGCCTATACCGAGGAGTTTGCTTGAACCTCTCAAGCCTTCAATGGAGTACACAAACTCTTTGAATCTCTATGGCTTTGTCTGGCTCGATGTTGCCTTCAGGTCAGCTCAACTTCTACTCTTTGTGTGTTGCTTTTCTGTATGCTGCTTCCTCTCTATATGCTCTCTCTCTTTGTATCCTGCCTAGTCTGCTTTTGTCAGTTTATGGCTTTAAAGCCAATCTATTCTTTCGACTATTTGTTTCTGCTTCCCAACCTTCTGGTTTCCTTTCCCCTGTCTGTTCGAATTCCTCTTCTCTACGTCATCATCACTGGGTAATGCCTCATAGGGTGATGGCCACCTGTTTACCAACGAACTAGGTGTCAGATTCCATGAATCATATTTGAATGGCCATTAAATCTGTTTCCTTCAAGATCGCCCGTGAACACAAATCGTTTTCCAACTCATCATCTACGTCGGACGTCAAATCCCTGTCATCTTGCTTTTTGACCTGTCAAATCCGGTCAGCCATTGGGACATATCTCCGCTGTCGATCTGCCCCCCCTAGATCCTACAGTCATCCTTCATATCGGGCGAACAAGTCGCATGGTGTTTACCCATCCGATGTAGGTGGTTTTCTCTCTCATCCGTTGGACGGGTGTCAGTCGATGTGTGGCATCGGGTGGGACTTAGTCAAAACTGCTTACCTCCTCGAAGTCTTCCGATATCCCACCGATTTGGGGAATCCTGTGCTATGGAACTGAAACAGTTACTTTTCCAAGTTTTATAGCGATTTCAGGTTCGAGCACTTCGGGGCTTTCCTTCACTGAGGGGGACACCCTTAGCGCTAATCGCGTATCAGAATCCACCTCTGTTTCTTGATCTGGCCTCCGGTTTTGCCAGTTTTCTGCCATTGCACTTTACCAAGGGCCAACGGTTTGTGCGCTTGACCGAGGGTCCTTGTTGCTCTGCTCTGGCCATAACTGCAACTGTTATGAGGATTCGTTTTGATAGCTTCGATGATTTTAAGACTTGAATCTTTTAACATAATTTGAAATAGTCATGAAAACTTTGAGAGTTTTAGGATCCAATTCGGATCATAAAGTAAGATTAAGTTAGAGTTTGTTTGGATAGTTAGAATTCTGTAACTGTCTCCACGCGATATAAATCTCTGTGAATGCATCAATGTATCCATTCTGATTGGCTTTTAAGAGATATAATACAAAGTGTTCTTTCACTAGTTCTCCACTACTTGTGTCTCTTCTCTTTCTCTTTAATTATGTTGTTTTATATGTGAATGCTTGATGTCCTTAATGCTGGTAACCATGCCTACTTTTCCACAGATTACAACATTGGTTTTGTTTCCAATGGTTTTGGACTTGAGTCATAAAATATATGCAAGCATAAATGTTAACATTGGAAGAGATACAATTGTGGTGGGAGACGAAAATCAATAACTACCTAAAGAACTAAGTGTGAAGGAAAAAACTATCATTGGCAGAAGAGAGAGCCAAATTTTTCATAGAAGCGAACAAATGGTTTGTCGAAGGCACCCCAATGGAAATCAAGAAATTCCTTGAACGTGTTGCTCATGAAAAACCTCAAACTGAATTTGATGCTCGACTTTTATTGAAGTTATCAATGACAGTTGAATGAATATGCACCAATGTGTCAGGTTCATATTGGAAAATTTCTGTGAGGAATAAGCAATAGAAGAAATAACCTCTATTGAACGGATTAAAAATAGGTTCTTTGTTGTAACAACCATGGTGAAAATTCCATGTAATAAAAGTAAATAAAGGCAAAATAATAACCACGGATGATGGGACACTTATTCCAAGCTGAATGTTGGGAAAAATCATAATGATGGGATCACTTGTGATTGTTTATGGCTAAGGAAATTGGAAAAGGCAATGGCTAAGAATTTGGAAAGGCAAAATTGCATTTTGACACATTTATTTATGAAAATAATGGAAATTAGGAGAAAAAGGAGGTGAAAGGTTACAGGTTGCATGTGAGGAGGAAAATGAAGGAAAATAATGGAAAATGAAGAAATTAGAGGCCTCATTCATCAAAAGGCTTCTGAGGATTAGTTGGTAACCTTTTGTCAGTTTAGTGTTGGAGCTGTCTCTCATTATTCTCTCTCTCTCATACTCTTGGATTCTTAGAGTTTTCTTCGAACACTCTTGGTGGGTGTGGCATACTTGGATTCTTGGAGAAAGAAGGCATCATGATCAATGACTACATCAGATTTGCTTGCAGGTACTGAGTTGCATGTATGTTTCCTTCACTAGTTTTGGCATACATGGCATATGCATGTGGATTCTTGGTCATGATCTGTCATTGGCATGGAGGATTGCTTGGATCGACAGTGGATTGCATAACCTTTCCATTTCCTAGTTTGCCATGGTGATTGTGAGTTTACTTTCAAAATTTGTTTTTGGTTGGTTCTCATGTTTCCTTAGCTGTGGGTTGAGTTACTAGTCCCGTAGCCTTGGTTGGAAAAACTCTCTGGAGCCATGTATTAACTTAAGTTAAGTTACTAGTCCCTTAGCCTTGGTTGGAAAAATGCTCTGGATCCCTTGGTGGATTGAGTTACTATTCCTGAAGCCTTGGTTGGACAAATGCTCTGGAGTCCGATAAAAGATGTGGGTTGAGTTACTAGTCCTAGAGCCTTGGTTGGACAACTTCTCTGGAGCCCTAGATGGCTGGGATAGAGACCGATCTGATGATGGTTTTGTGATGTCCAAACATGAGGTGGAATCACTATTTGATGGGTGGAGGTGGATGGCCTCTAGAAGCCCTAGATGAGTTTTATTGATGTGTTCTATGAGATCCCACATTCATGCTTGGAATATGGCATATGGGTGAATGACTGAAGAGATATTTGGCTAAGCCATTCTATGGTCGGGTAGAACATGGAAGTTCCACCTCGAGTTTGGATTTTGCATCATTAATGAAAGGTTATTTCTCCTTCTATTTATATGATCGTTTTGATGGTTTATATGTGGTTACATGGTTGTACCTTCATGAGTATTTTTGTTACTATTATGTTGGTTATGTATGTGTTTTATGACAATAGCTATGTATGGATTTCATCATGTTTTTACTTGTAATTGAATGATCAATGTATCTATGACATAATGGATGGAATGGCAACTGATGTGTTGAGACACCAATGGTTCTTAGCATTTGTTTGCTAAGTATGAGACCCCTATGCTCAGAATTTTTAATTACACATGTAGATTACACATTTGCAATATGTTTGATGAAATTCCTGTCATGGCTAGTAGGGGTACAGTCAAGGCCTTGAACAAGTATTTGCTTTAGTACTGTCATTTCCATGTTATTTTACTGATTTGAAGAGATGGATCAATTTTGGGCAGTGACCTGGGCTCTGGGCCTAAAAAAGTGTCTCAAATCCCGGAGTCGCTAGCATAACACTGACAAGTTGTGTCTCTGGTCACTAGCAGGCAACCTTGTGGGGTGACTTTAGGTTTCTGGTTGCCCTCATGCCTATAGCATGGGAGTGACTGAGCCTTAAATTGTCCAAAATCTAAGTGGGACCCTAAGGAAATTTGTCTAAAGTATTGGATTGGTTAATGAGGGTCTTGTAGCCGATGTTTAGTGTTTGTATGGTGTGTTTCCATCGGTTCCACTTCCTTAACATGAATTAGGAGGTCGAATCATATCATAGTGGCCTCTTGTCGCATGTTTACCTCGACTGGCCAGTTGCTTGGGTAGATGTGGGAGGAGGGTGTTACAGAGTGGTATCAGAGCATGGTTCGCCCCTCGGACTAAATGGGCTATGTGTTGGTCAGCATGCATGTTAGTTGCATGTGTGTCTCTCACCCTTTCATTCCATGTGTTTGTTGCATTGGCATGATGTTGAGATTTGTTGTGGTGATGTCGTCATGTGGAACTTAGTGTGCTTTTGTGGGATGCATCACTGTGAGTGTATGACTGGTTATATGTTACTTACATGTATCATTTGGTCTGCTTGGTTACATATTGCAAGATTGGTTACATTCTTGTATGTTTGATCGCATGGATCATTCTTGTATGATGGGTTACATGTTGCTACATATTGTTACAAGTGTTTTTCATTTATGCTTGACTATATGTGTTATGTGTGGGTGTGGTCCATACTTGTGCTTGAGTGCTATCCACATGTAGGCTGGTGTATTGTCTACATTGTGGTTGTGCATGGTCCACAAACAATGGTACAATTTATGCTGTCATGCATAAGGTCAGGGTATGTATGGTTATTTATTACTTATGCATATTCATGATTGCATGTATTGTGATTTAGTGGATTTTTTCATGCATAAGGTTGTAGTGTGCGTTGTTGTTAAGTTCATGCATTGACAACTGCACCCTAGCTAGAATGGCGGTTGCATGGTTATATGATTATGTACTATTTTCATATATTGTTATGATTATGTTATACATGTATCATGTTGATCTGTTTATCTTGCAAGCAAGGTATCCTCCTCCATCTATACTAAGGTATGTTGTTTTATTGTGATTTGGTTTAGCTGACATGATATACCTTGCACAAAGAAATATCAAATGGCAAGCAAGATGATTGACTACAAAGACTCTCCCTATGAATCTGAAGAGAAGTATGGTGTTGGGAACTCTTCCAATTTGGAAGTTACACTAAGAAGCTTAAAGGAATAAATAAGGAGTTGCAAAGTAGATAATGATAGGATCATACAGGCATAGGAAAAACTAGTAGAGGTAAATGCAATGATACTTCAGATCTTGTCAGATTTGCAGTGACAAGGACCACTTCAGATCAGTCATGAGCAGGAGGAAAAAAATAATGGGGCATATGGTAGTAGATCACATGGTGGGCACCGATCAGACAAAGATGACACAGTCAGAGATGGAAGATTGTTGGACACTCCAGATAGGAGAGGGAATAAACATATGTATGATTCTAGTTCTGATTCAGATAGGCACTATGATCGTCACTGTTATCATCCCTACAGGAGGAGTGATAGGGGATACTTTGCAGATGAGTTTAATAAAGAAAAGGCACCTACTTTTGATGGAGAGGTAAAGGGATTGCATGATGTAGAGGCATGGTTTCTTGGTATGAAGAAGTTCTTCAGGTTGCATGACTACTTGGAGAACATGAAAGCTCAAGTAGCTACATTTATTCTTAAAGGTAAAGCAAACATCTGGTGGGAATATGTGAAGAATGTCAAAGTATAAATGAGAAAGACTTGACTTGGAATGAATTTGAGCAACTATTCAAGAAGAAGTGTCTGTCAGAGAGATACTTTGATGACATGGAAAAATAATTTGATGAGCTAAAGATGGGATCTATGACATATGACGAGTACACTAGTAAGTTCTTGGAATTATTGAGGTATGTGCCTTACCTCAAGGAGGATAAGGATAAGATTAAGTGATTCATTAGTGGACTACCGGTTGCATTCAAAGACGGTTGAGTTCGATGAGCCTAGATCATTGGAGGAGGCCATTTGGAAGCTAAAGCATTTCTATGAACAATCAAAGCGTAGATATGAGACCAAGCTGGATTGGAAAGGTAATGCAAAGAACAAAGGCAAATGGACAAGAAGCAAGCAAGACCAAACGTTTCGGGCAATAAGGAGAATGTTGCAGCACCTAAGAGGTTCAATGCATCAGATAGAGGACAGGGACATCGTGCTAAGGAGCAGAGTAAGGAACCCATGCGTTGTTGGACTTGTGGAGGGGATCATCGCAGGAGAGATTGCCCACAACATTAGAGTGGTAGACCTCAAATATACAGTGCACAGGAGGCACTGACTATTGGGGATGTCGGTCAGAGCATTCCACATTTCTACGCAACATTCGATAACAAACAGGCAGAACACCAAGCATCTATCATTGAGATGGACGATAAGCTTTGTGATCAAGTTATTTCTATTTTTATTGACCTTGGATTTAATTATAGATATATTAGTCCTGAATTGGTGGATAAGTGTGGTTTGAGTAAGGAATTGCACGCAAAGTCTTGGTTAATGTAGTTGGATACAAGTACAAAGAAGTGAGTTCATCATTAGGTAAGATCTTGTGCATGTTATTTAAATGGCATGCCTACCTCAACACATTTGAATGTATTACCATTGGGTTCATACAATATGTTGTTGGGCATGGATTAGTTATATCTTCATAGAGCCAAGGTAGACTGCTATGACAAAGCCATTGAGTGTGTTGATGACAATTTGGAACCAAGAGTCTTGCAGGGTTAGAAAAAAGCCACATCAGTTAGGATGGTGACAACTATGCAAGAAAAGCATAGCCACAGGAAAGGGTGCAGGCTATTTGGAGTATAAATTTCTAGTGATAATGGTAAGGAGGTTGAGGATGCAGATGTGTTGAGCAGGTACTTAGTTTTGCAGTAGTTTCAGGATGTATTTCCTAAGGACATTACAAAATTTCCACCTCACAGGGAGGTAGAATTCTCTATTGAGTTGGTGTCAAGGGCAGCTCCAACATTGAAAGCACCTTATAGGATGAGCACACCTGAGTTGGTTGAATTAAAGTTGCATTTGAAGGAAATGTTGGACAAGGGATATATTAGGCCAAGTGTATCGCCATAGAGCACACCAATATTGTTTGTGAAGAAGAAAGATGGAACACTTAGATTATGCATTGATTACATGCAACTGAACAAAGTGACTATCAAGAACATGTACCCTTTGTCGAGGATTGATGACCTGTTCGATCAACTGAAGGGAGAAACAATGTTCTCTGAGATTGATCTGAGATTAGGATACCATTAGGTATGCATCAAAGAGGAAGACATTTACAAGATTGCATTCAGGACCAAGTATGGGAATTATGAGTTTGTTGTTGTTCCATTTGGCTTAACTAATGCTCCAACTACATTCATGTGTTTGATGAATAGTGTGTTGCGTCCATTTTTGGATAACTTTGTCATTGTGTTCATTGATGATATACTAGTATATTCTAAAAACGAAAAATAACATGACGAGCATTTAGCAACAATATTGAAACTATTGAGAGAGCACCAATTGTATGCTAAGCTCAACAAGTGCAGTTTCTTTTATACTGAGGTACACCACTTGGGGCATGTTGTCTCCAAGGAGGGCATTGTAGTAGATCTAGAAAAGATAAGAGCCATCATGGAATGGGTAGCTCATAAGAATGTGGATGAGGTGATATCTTTCATGGGTTTGGCAGGTTACTATAGGAGGTTCACTAGGAACTTCTCGCAAATTGCTTATCCTATTACATCATTGTAAAGGAAAGGTAAGAAGTTCGAATGGACAAAGGAGTGTGAGGCTAATTTTGAGTAGATCAAGAAGTTTTGACACATGCACCAGTGTTAAAGACTGCAGATTTGGACAAAGAGTTTGTAATGTGCACAAATGCTTGCAAGAGAGGACTTTCTCAAGTCCTTATGCATGATGGACAGGTAGTATGCTATGAGTCACAAAAACCAAATGAGCACAAGTAGAACTATCCCACCCATGATCTTGAGTTGGCAGCGATTATACATGCATTGAAGATGTGGAGACACTATCTTCTAGGCATGATATTTTCATTGATGAGTGATCACAATGGGTTGCGGTATCTATTTGATCAATTGAATATGAATGGTAGGCAGGCTCAGTGGTTGGCTATGACCAATGAGTTTAATTTTAAGATCAGATACATCAAAGATAAAGAGAACAGAGTGGAAGATGTTCTTAGTAGGCGAGTACATGAAATCACTTAGCAACTATGAGCTCTTATGGGACAAACTTACATGACAAGATCTTGCAGGCATGACATCAGGATGTGAAATATATGGATATTGTGCCTAGGGTGCAATAGAGTACAGGTACATGTGATGGTACATGTACATGTATAGGTAGAGGTAGAGGTATAGGCAAAGGTGCACAAGATATGGACTATTATCTTACAATAGATGGATTGGTTAGATTCCAAGACAGGATATATGTGCCAAATGACAGTAATCTCAAGAAGGTGATCTTGAGGGTGTTAACTTTTCATAGGGCTATATTGTTCTTTTCTTTGATAGTTTTATTTATCCATTAATAAATTAAGTTCACCCCATAACATCATAACATTATACATATTTACATCATTATTCATCAGCATATGCAACTATGTAGAAAGAAAAATAACATCATCATCAATGCAGTGGAACATAAAGGAACAAGAGAAGAAAATCATGCACACATAGAGACACCAGGATTGGTCGGAGACTAGGGGAAAACCCTTGTAAATATTCTTCTAATAGATTGTCATCAAATAATTTAGCAAAAGAAAGTACAAAGATCCATATCTTCACAACAATTAGAATATCCATGAAATGCATCTAAAACATCAAGACTTTGATTCAGATAACTGTAATGTACTTTCATGGCCTGTAGCCTGGTATCGAACACTTCTGTCACTAAGTGGAATCTTCTGAGCACTGTATCATCTTGTAGTCACGATCGTGGGAGGAGGAACTGTGCAAGTGAATATTATAGATAGGGTTACTCTCTGTGAACTACATGAGAGTGACTATGGTAGATAGGGTCTCTCTCTTACTATTATGTGCGAGCAACCGGGGACCAAACTGACCCAAACTCCCGATCACTCTCATGAAGATTCTGTGCCAGCGACCAAGGATCCAAAGTCGCTCTCATTACCACTCTGTGCCAATGAACAAGGAACTAAATTCACTCTCATGACCACTCTGTGCCAACGACTTTGAATCAAAAAGACCTAGTTTAGTGCGAGCTTCATCCTGAAGTATTGGACCCTTGAGCGAGCTTACTCCGTTAGACCTATGCGAGCCAAGATAATATAGAAGAGGAGAAGAGATATTGATGTGTGTGTCCAAATGAGCTTGATGTCTCTTCTATTTATAAGCTTCCATAAGGGTCCACTTGACTTGTCCATTGGTACATGTGCATAGGGTCGACTTGATCCAAAATATATTTATGAATAAAATAATTTATAACTCAACTTTCGCTTGTCTAAATGATGTGATCTTTAGGTCGATTTTGGTCCTCTCAGAAAGAGGAATTTGATGCCATCATGATATCCATCAAATTAGTAGTCCAAAGTGGAATTTGACCGTAGTTGCATATTTTTAACAGTCCCTCTCAACTAGGGAGAATTCCACTTGTCAATATCTGACCATCGATCAACATGACATATGTCCCATCTTAAGTATCTCATCATCCCAAATAATTAATGTACATATCTTGCTAATTCATGCTTATATCTTGATTTTTCCTGCTCATATGCTGAATATTCTCGAATCTAGAAGAAGAAGAATTTGCCATTGGAGGGGAGCTTAAGCTACCGTCCTCTATTCATCGGGCTACAACCTGAAAAATTCATCAGGCTACTACTTGGAAATGTCATTGGGATACTACCTAGAAAAACCATTGGGCTACTACCTAGAAACACCATTGGTCTACTACCCAAAAAGGTGTCATTAGGTTACTACCTAGAAATGTCATTGGGCTACTACCCAGAAACACCATCGGGTTACTACTCGGAAATGTGTCATCAGGATATGAATTGGAAATACCATTGGATTACAACCCAGAAACACAATCCAGCTACTACCCGGAAATGTGTCATCAAGCTACTACCTAGAAATACCATTGGGATACAACCCAGAAACACCATCGGGCTACTACCCAGAAATGTGTCATCAAGATACTACCTGGAAATACCATCGGGCTACAACCTGGAATCTCACAGGGGAGCTACCACTACAACCCCATATCGAGTAATAGGTGATATAGGGAAGCTACTACTCAAGCCATCCTATTACCTATTGATCATCGCAGCAATGCCCCTGAATAGTCAAGTGGTAGAACACATTCATCATAATCGCCTTGGGTTGTACACCCCCAAGTACACTCAACTTGTTGGCCAGACGAGGAGAAGTACTCCAAACAAGACCAACTTGTGGGTATGATTCCAACTGGGCTATACTCTGCAAAGTCCAATATAAGGTGAGCTACTATTTCAACCTCGTGGGAAATATATAGTGGTGACACCCTATTGTCTAGAGTTCCCTCAACCCTAGGAGCCCTCCATCTCTATTCCTCACCCTGAGAGCTCAAACAAGGTAGGACGAGTTGGCTCAATGTCCTCAACCAGCGTCGCTCTCATCATGCTCATATCATCCCACTTGTATCAAGTAATCATCATCTGTTAGTAGCAACTATCTCTTGTTTATAAAAAACATCAAATCAAATATCATGTTAGAGCATAAATAAAAATAATATAAATCAAAAAAGGATACCATAATCATCCTCCCTCTCAAGGAGGTGCCCATCACAAGCCTAAGCTTGTCTCTCATAGTTGCACTGTCTCAATATATGAGAGTATCACAGTCCCAACTATATATGTATATGGGAGTCTTTTCCAATTGGATCCAACTCTTTATTATCACAATGTATCCATGTTATATATAGATCATTCTTAGACAAATACCTAAGGAGCTTCTTCAACTTGCTCATAGCTAGTCATGTCATATTTTAGACTAAGGCAACACTCATACGTGCTCATAAAAAATCAACATCAACATCTCCAGATAATCATATATCATAGGAAGAATATCTTAGACCAAGAATAAATCATATCATGTAAACATCTCTAAGGATACTTGGCGGAAACTCAATGTGTATGAAGCGGCTCAATCATGAACTTATTCAAGTTCTATGCACATCATATATATATAGATGGATGTTCAAAACGAAACATCAAAGCTTCAATCAACTTTCAGATGCCATGTCAAGTTCAACAACATCTTGAAATTCAAATCAGAGTGTCCAAGGATTTGTATTTCCACTTTTCAATGCAACTTTAATAGCTTCACAATATAAATGATCTTTTCCCAACTTCAGAAATAGATTCATCATGCCATGATACATTATTACGAGCTTTAGAATCCATCTCCCTCTTACTTATATCATCAGAGGCTCTTTCCCTGACAATAGTAGATCGTCAGTATACAAAAACTAGAATCAAAATCAAACTCATACCTTGTAACACTTATGAGGCAAAGGCTTGAATCACCACATTTTCCGGCTTCATCAAATAACTGTTAGTGCAGACATATTTGGATCAGGGGAGCTTGCTTCATGCAATGCTCACTGTATCCACAACACTTTACCAAAATATCATCCCTTCATAAATCCTTATTGTGAAATAAATTAAATAATATCATCAAAGTTTATAAGCTAGATCAATACTAATATCAAAATTTATCAATATCTCAGAGTCAATTATGAGAATCAGATGACAAGTAGGGCTTTCATCAAGTCGTGACATCATCTATTATCAAGCTAATAGGTTGTCATCAACCACACAATATAAATCAAGTCATTGCCATAATACAAGTCATAGGAAGTCAATATGCTCATATATAATTGTCATCAAGGCAAATCATCAGTCTTCAACTTAAAACATTAGACATCATGTCAATATCCAAGTTCCTATCATAAAACATATCTCAATAATTGAGTCAGAGATTTAGGTCATCATCAAACATCATACAATTCATATATATCAATTAGCCAAATCATGTCAAACTCTTTCAAACACAATGACATATATATATGTATGTCATGGTCACCTGAAAACATTCAAACTTCCCTGTTTTCAAATATTTCGAATATATTCTACTTATCATCCTCTAGGTGAACATCTTGATTCAGAGTTTAGACAACTTTAGAAATATTCAAACAATGGTCAACAGTAGTCAGACCTCTGGGTTCTTTCATCAAGCTAGCATGGGTGCGTCTTTGGCTACTTGGATGCTACATGGGCCTTAGAATGCATGCGTCAAGGGATGAATATTCCCAGTTCTTTGCCTATGACTTGAGCAGAAACCCTAATTTCTCTATAGGCTT
Source organism: Pinus taeda (assembly GCA_000404065.3). NCBI lineage: Eukaryota > Viridiplantae > Streptophyta > Pinopsida > Pinales > Pinaceae > Pinus > Pinus taeda. Next base: position 6,742 of record APFE030711014.1, on the reverse strand, counting down.
TAGATATGAGACCTTGCTACAGATCAATAATGCGAGATGCACATAAATTATATTCAACAATACAAAATGAAAATAGTAATAAGAGTAATAATATTGAGAAGAGATTCTCCCTATGACTGAGAATATACTTCATTCAACTTCTTTCATGTCATAAACCCATCTTTATTAGAGTCATGCAACATCAGATCATAGAATATATCCGTCATGGTCATAACACGATCACATCAACTACTACATCATTACATCATGAAATCACTCTTTCATCAAAGTTTAGATTCACATGATAGAGACAATGGATAGGTGTGACAACACACTTCAAAGATCATGCACACAATGTCACTTTTATCAATTCAATCCATCAGGTTTAGGGAATTTAGTTTTACCATATACCATAATTATTATCAAAGACATGACCACAGTTAATAAGATATCTAGAGTATCAAACTCATATTTCTATTCATCAAGGTTACCGTAGGACCAAGTCACGTCATTCAACAAAACTTTTCCAAAACAACAAGAGTGTCAACATACCATAAGGCTTACCTAGTCATCCAATGTCATAGCTGAAACATAACATTGAAACAATATAACTTTCATACCTTGTAGTGTTAAAATACCTACACATCTTCTCATAGGCAGCTTGTAGTGTTTGTCACATTTTCATCAAGTGCCTCTTTACCTCTTTTTAGATCTAGCTTTTGTTTCCTACATCTCAAATGATCCTTGAGAGGGATCTACTTATCTCATCTCATCAAGGAGGTTAGATACATCCATATACTTAAATATACATTTAGGAGGTATAAGCAATGATAAAAACATTAATCATAATAATCAGATCCATAAGTCTAAACAAGAGTAAAGACACAAAGAAAACATCATAAGTCAAGGAGTACTTATCTTCAATGAGAGGTGATCCTCTCCCTCTTGAACCAACCTTCAAGGGTCATCACTATCCAGAGTCCACTTAAGAATGTTGCCTACAATCAACTTATTAAAAACCAGACTATATAAGGCTTCATAAAATCTTTCCCAAGTGCTTGAGCATCTGCACATAGACCATGCTATATTTTCATACATAAAACGTCAAGTCTTTGCCATAAACCAGGGTTTCTATAAAATACTAACCATCAAATCCTTATGTACTAACTACCAAGGGTTTCCTTCATACCCTATAATTCTTTTAGGTCTCCACCATCCTCTTCTTGCTTCCATTAAAAGTGTTTCCATGGGGGTGATCTCTATGGAATTTCTTTAGCCTAGCTCCAATACCATGTTAATTTTTCATAGGGCTATATTGTTCTTTTCTTTGATAATTGCATTTATCCATTAATACAGTAACATCACCCCATAACATCATAACATTATATATATTTACATCATTATTCATCATCAATGTAGCTACACATAAAGGAACAAGAGAAGAAAATCATGCACACATAGAGACACCAGGATTGGTCGAAGACCAAGGTGAAACCCACTATGGGGACAACCCTTGCAAATGTTCTTCCAATAGATTGTCATCAAATAATTCAGAAAAAGAGAGTACAATGATCCATATCTTCACAAAAACTAGAATATCCATGAAATGTGTCTAAAACATCAAAACTCTGATTCAAATAACTGTAATGTGAATTGCATGAGAGCGACTATGGCAGACAAGGCCACTCTCTTACCATTCTGTGTGAGTGACCGAGGACCAAAATGACCCAGACTCTCAATTGCTCTCGTGAAGACTTTATGCCTATGACCAAGGATCCAAAGTTTCTCTCATGACCACTTTGTGCCAGCGACCAAGGAATCAAATTTGCTCTCATGACCACTTTGTGCCAACGAATTTGAATCAGAAAACCCTAGTTCAGTGCGAGCTTCATCCTAAAGTTTCAGACCCTTGAGCGAGCTTACTTCGTCAGGCCTGTGCAAGCCAAGACAATATAGAAGAGAAGAAGAGAGCTTGATGTGTGTGTACAAATGAGCTTGAGGTATATTCTATTTATAGGCTTCCATGAGGGTCCACTTGACCTGTCCATTGGTACATGTGCATAGGGCCAACCTGATCCAAAAATATATGTATGAATAAAATAATTCATAACTCAACTTCCGCTTGTCCAAATGAGGTGATCTTTAGGTTTATTTTTGCCCTCTCAGAAAGAGGAATCTAATGCCATCATCATCTCCATCAAATGAGTAGTCTACAATGGAATTTGACCGCAATTTCATATTTTTAATAGAGGGAGTTTCATTCGAAACCATATTCAGGTCACCCATGTTACCAAAAGACACTGACAATAGTGAAAATATCTTACTATTGGCAGAATCTAAAGAGGGATGTAGCATATTTTGTGGTTAGATAATTTGATTGTCAATGAGTGAAAGAAGAGTGTAAACATCCAGGTGGACTACTAAAGCTGATCGTGATTCCCGAGTGGAAATGGGAGGTCATTTCCATGGACTTTATCATAGGGTTCCAAAGATAGTGAAGTAGCATGATTCCATCATGGTCACTGTGGACAGGTTGACAAAGGTTACACATTTCATTCTGGTGAAGTCTACGTTCTCAGCTAGTTATGTAGCATAGGTATACTCAGAGATGTGGTTAGACCACATGGTGTTTCAAAGAATATTGTGTCAGACAGGGATGTGAAGTTCATTTCCAAGTTTTGGAAGGAGCTATTTGCAGGTTTGGGCACAAAGTTGGCCTTCAACACAACTTATTATCCGTAGACATATGGAAAAACAAAAAGGGTCAACAGGATACTAGAGGATATGTTGAGGATGTATGTGTTGCATCAACAATGAAAGTGGGAAGAGTATCTCCCTTTGGTAGAGTTCACGTACAACAACGATTATCAAGAATCATCGAGGATGAGTCCATTTGAGGCATTGTATGGGAAAAGTTATAACACTCCCATCAAATGGAGTGATCTAGTGAACAAGGTATTGATTGGACCAGATATGTTAGGAGACATGGCACATGAAATGCAGGTGATAAAAATAATCTAATGGCAACACAAGATAGGCAGAAGAGTTACACAAATAGGAAGAGGTTTTTCAAGGAGTAAGAGGTTAGGGAACAAGTGTACTTGCATATAAAACTGAAGAAGAGCTCCTTGCGAATTGGATCATGTGCCAAGTTGTCACCATAGTTTTGTGTACCTTTCAGTATCATTGAGAGGATTGGGCCAGTAGCCTATCGACTTGCACTACCTTCGACAGTGAAAGTCCATGATGTTTTCCGTGTCTCATTGCTTAAGAAGCATGTTAAAGACGTTGATCGTGTGATTGACTGGTCTTTATTACAGGTGGAACCAGATGGAGAATTCTAGCTGGAGCCTTAATGTATATTATAGAAAAAAGGTGCTCATGCTTCAAAATCGAGAAATCGAGCATGTTAAAGTGCAATGGAAGCACTTTGGGCCCGATGAAGCTACATGGGAGATGGCAGATCAGATGCAAGCTATGTATCCTTCCTTGTTTTCCGATTGAGGCAAAGAAGCTTCGATATGGTAGTGTGGTATATGCCTTATGGTGGTTTGGTATTTGCTTATGATGGTTTGATATATTCTATATGATGATTTTCTATATGCTTAGATATGGTGTTTAGTATATGTTTATATATATATATATATATTTCGGTATATGATTTGGCACATGTTTTGGTATATATATTTTGATGATGTTTCCATATGCACACGTGTATGGATGTAAAGACCATAACAAGCTATGTTATAAAGCTCCACTATGTGGTATAGGTGTCATGTCATTTTGGTTATGTTCCTATGATTTCATGTGGTTGTGTTATCATGATGTTATGATTTCATGTGGACTGGCACTTATTAGGATGATCATTGTAAACACTGTGACAAGCTGTTTTATAAAGATCCACTATGTAGTATGTTGTCAGGTTGTCATGATGTTTTACTTTTGAGTAGGTATTTCATCGTAAATAATGCATCGAGCTTTGTTATAAATCTCCATGAGCAGTATGCCTTCTTTTAGTAGGTTGTCGAGGTATATGTGTGATTGAACACTGAGGATGGTGTCCCCCAAGAGGGAGGGTTCCGTAACAACCTTGGCGAAAATTCCATGCAATAAAAGTAAATAAAGGCAAAATAATAACCACGGATGATGGGACACTTATTCCAAGATGAATGCTGGGCATAATCCTAGTGATGGGATCGCTTGTGATTGTTTATGGCTAAGGAAATTAGCAAAGGCAATGGCTAAGGCTTTGGAAAGGCAAAATGTCATTTTGGCACATTTATTTATGAAAATAATGGGAATTAGAAGAAAAAGGAGGTGAAAGGTCATAGGTTGCATGTGAGGAGGAAAATGAAGGCAAATAATGGAAAACGAAGAAATTAGAGGCCTCATTCATAGAAAGGCTTCTGAGGATTAGTTGGTAATCTTTTGTCAGTTTAGTGTTGGAGTTCTCTCTCATTATATTCTCTCTCTCATACTCTTGGATTCTTAGAGTTTTCTTCGAGCACTCTTAGTGGGTGTGGCATACTTGGATTCTTGGAGAAAGAAGGCAAAGGAAGAGCAGGAAAGCACAAGAAGTCACCAGCATGAAAAACTACATCAGATTTGCTTGCAGGTATCGAGTTGCATGCACGTTTCCTTCACTAGCTTTGGCATGCATGGCATATGCACGTGGATTCTTGGTCATGATCTATCATTGGCATGGAGAATTGCCTATATCGACATAGGATTTCCTAGCCTTTAAATTTCCTGGTTAGCCATGGTGATTGTGAGTTTACTTTCATTGTTTTTTTTTGGTTGGTTCTCACGTTTTCTTAGCTATTGCCTAAGTTACTAGTTCTGTAGCCTTGGTTGGAAAAACACTTTGGAACCTTATATCAACTTGGGTTGAGTTACTAGTCCCATAACCTTGGTTGGACAAATGCTCTGGATCCCTTGGTGGGTTGAGTTACTAGTCTTGGAGCCTTGGTTGGACAAATTCTTTGGAGCTCGGTAAAAGCTGTGGGTTGAGTTACTAGTCCTGGAGCCTTGGTTGGACAAATGATCTGGAGCCCTAGATGGCTGGGATAAAGACTGATCTGATGATGGTTTTGTGATGTCCGATCGTGAGGTGGGATATTTGTTTAATGGGTGGAGGTAGATGGCCTCTGGAAGCCCTGGATGAGTTTTATTGATATGTTATATGAGATCTGACATTCATGCTTGGAATATGGCACGAGGGTGAATGGATGAAGAGAGATTTGGCTTAGCTATTCTACGGTCATGTGGAACATGGAAGTCCCATCCCTGGTTTTGATTTTGCATCATTAATGAAAGTTTATTTCTCCTTGTATTTTTATGAGAATTTTGATGGTTTATATGTGGTTACATGGTTGTACCTCATTTGTAATTTTACTGCTATTATGCTGGTTATGTATGTGTTTTATGATAACAGCCATATATTTCTTTCATCATGTTTTTATTTGTAATTGAATGATCAATGTATCTATGACCTAATGGATGGAATGGAAACTGATGTGTTGAGAAATCAATGGTTCTTAGCGATTCTCAGCTAAGTATGAGACCCCTATGCTTAGAACTGTTAATTACACTCGTAGATTACACATTTGCAATATGTTTGAAGAAATGCCTGTCATGGATAGTATGGGTCCAGTCAAGGTCTTGAACAAGTAGTTTCTTCAGTACTGTCGTTTCCATGTTATTTTACTGATTTGAAGGGATGGATCAATTATGGGCAGTGATCTGGGCTCTGGGCCTGAAAAAGTGGCTCAAATCTCAGAGTCACTGGCATAACATTGATAATTTGGGTCTCTCATTGCTGGTATGCAAGCTTGTGGGAGTGACTTTGGGTTTCTGGTTGCCCTCATGCCTAGAGAATGGGAGCAACTGAGCCTTAACTTGTCCAAAATATCATTGGGACCCCAAGGAAAGCTATATAAAGTATTGGTTCCTGAGGGTCTTGCAGCTGACATTTAATGTTTGTATAGTGTGTTTCCATCGGTTCCACTTCCTTAATGTGACTTAGGAGGTCAAATCATATCATAGTGGCCTCTCGTCGCATATTTACCCCGACTGGATGGTTTTTTGGGTAGATGTGGGAGGAGGGTGTTACATTTATCAATTTGCATGCCATTTTCTTTTGCTAGGTTTCCATTGTAACCACCCCATTGTTGAAAATGGCAACAAGAAATGCTAAAAATAAAAGTGCTAAAAATAGTACTGCTATAAATAACAGTTTGGGTACCAGTGTTGGATTGGGCATCAGGGAATGAAAAATGGAAGTGCTAAAAATAGAATTGTTATATTTAGCAGTTCAGGATGGATTCCTATTTTCAATCAGTCCCTGGACTAAAATAGGAAGTAAAATTTGAATTTGAACTTAACAGCTGTTTGAAAATAAATTAATTAATTCACCATGAGTTAATTAGTTGTGAAAAATCAAACATGAAGTCTATGAGAGGAGATGCAATAGTTTATCTATTAATTGAGGAATTTATCCATCAGTTAAAGAGATAAGGATGAGTTCTATATTGAGTAGTAATTAGTTGGCTCAGTAAACTGAGTCAAGTCTAGTCAGATTGATTTAAACAGTTTGTTTAAATTAAGTAAGTTCAATTAGTTAATGCATGCTAGCATATAACTGCTATTCTTCAGATAACTGAATATTCTCTCATGAATAACTCATGCATGTCAGTTCAGACAGAGACCCAGTTGAGATCAGAGAAGGGACAATGTACTATCAGTTGGATGAATATTTTTCCTA
>APFE030711007.1:0-18586 GCA_000404065.3 Pinus taeda | reverse complement strand
ATCTCCAATTTGATTAATATATTCCTGATGCCTATGTTTGGTGGACGTAACCCAGATTGGTTGGGTGAACCACGTTAAATATTGTGTTTATGTGCTTGTTAATTCTGCTGTGTGTTTTATTTAATTGTCGTGCACCTGCTCCAACACAAAGTTATTATTGGACACTTTTCTTTGATCACTTAAAAGAATGACCAAGATTGAGATCGATCTACTCTACTTCATCATAGAAAGTCATGTGTGTGGCCACCGACCATTCCATGATGACTTATGCTCCAAATAATTTATTATAGATGTCAAAATCCTCAAATCTCTTGAACTAGCAACCATATAATTTCTTTTTTTTCTACGTCCACTGGCTATATAGTGTGTTACGCACATACCATTTCAAGATTTGGAAGATAGTTGATAAAAGAGTATGGGATGTGGAAATATGTTGGGTTTTGAATCTCGAATGGATGACTCATCCAATGGATTTCTTCCAGCATTTAGGTTCTCCTGTTTTTTTCCTATGACTTATTCTATTATTTGTGATGTGTACATGCACATTGTTCATGTTTTGGATTGTGGGTTGATTTGATGCACAAAATTTATTCTTTAATGAATATCAAGGTGGGCAAAGAAGCACTCCCACAGACAATCACACATGTTATTAACTAATTTAATCTACAGTATACATCTACATTAGATCACTCTCGGGAGTAACGCCTAGAGCACCTAGCTGTGATACCAATTTAAAAAATTGATTGCACACCAAAACTTGCTTTGCATGATGATAAACACACATATAAATACATCAAATATTGGTTGAAGATATAAATTCTATCTTAACCACACAACCATTTAGTTGAGGAAATATCTCAATGAAACACTTAGTTGGACTAATTCTCTCAAATCCAACTAATTAGCAATCAAACAACTCACACAACAATTACATTTAATGATGAGCAACATCATTCAATATGCACAAGACAAGTAGGAGTTAAATCTCCAACTTTAATTTCTACAAAAGTGATTCCATCCTTAACTCTTTCTATGATATTTGAACAACCTAAAATCGGGTGAGCATTATGTTTGAATAAGTAAAATATATGCTTAAATAAACGCATGTTGCACTTCTTCAAACATACTAGCTACATATAATGATTCACAAAGTGGTGGTATAAACTAAGTTATATGTAAATTTCCTTCTAAGACAATATATTAGAAAAATTTAGGTCATTTTTGTTGTCCTCCTCTTTGGCTTCTATAATTATATTATTGATAAAAGTAAGTTCAATTATTATATGTTTTTATGAAAATTGCAATTTTCTATTTTTTAAACTGTATTTTTGAATGTTGTGGACACTTAGGTTCTTCATAGTAAGTAGAACGTATAATATTTTTGTATTTTTATAAATAGTAAGTTTTGTTTTTTAAATTGTATTGAAATTATAATTTATTTTTTTTAAATTGTATTAATATTTTTTTTTGAAATATTCAAATTACTTTCAAATTTATAATTTCAACATATTTCTAAAATACACGGTAAAAATTTATAATTCTAACTAATTCCAAATAAGATTGACAAGGTGGTAGTCTAACTGTTCTACTTTTGATCATCACGCTGTCAACTCCCTGCAGATACCAAAGAGCAAAAGAATTTGATGTTTTCCACACAAAGGGGCTGCATGGATAAACGATCAAATGTTGTATTATCGTCAATATTACATTTAAAAATGTCGTAGTCTATCCGTTAAATGGGAGGCTTCTTTGGTATATATATATATATTTTAATTTATTTAAAACTAGCATTTGCACCACATGTTGCAAAGAAAACGCCATAAGGCAGTAGCATAGGAAACAATAGCATAGAAGAAGAGTTTTGTGTACAAAGTTATCTGAATTTGTTTTCAGTTGCAAACCATTAATCATTAACCCCAAAATCATACTCTATATATGGCAACGAGAAAGTGGAATGTTATCATTCATGATTATATTCTGAGCCCATTAAGAGATTTGACAATTAAGAGACTTCACAATAAGGGTGTCCCCTTTTAGAGGATTTGTAATGTTTGTGTCATGTAAAGCACCAAGACATGTATGTAATATTTACAACATAAAAATGCTACATGAGTGGCATAAGAAGGAAAGTGTGTTGATACGAAGCTACTCTTTGTTTTACACATTCATCCATGAAGAAAATGTCAAAATGTCTGAAGAGACAAAGCAGATAGGAAGGTACCTTATAAAGAGTCTAGGTGTTTTAAGCCTTGATGAAGACCACATTCCTCAGAGTCACAAATCAAAGGTTTGGAATTTATTAATGAGAGTGACTTCAAGGCTTTGAACTATGCTATATGAATACAAAGAAACACTCCTTTAGTCCACTTTGTGACTTGTTATCAAGATAAAACATAGGTGTATAATGTATTCATGAAGACAAATCAATGTCAAGACAAATAGAACTGGTGTTCTTTGTAAATTCTCTTTGTTCTTCTAAACACATGTGCACATGCAATACCCAGCTTTTTGTTGGTATTGTTGCATAACTGCTAGGTTTTTCTCACCCCTACCTTGCATGAGGAATTGATGACAAACCAAATATAAATGTCATTTTCTGCTAAATTTATCATGCAACCCAAACTATCCATCTTGCCAGCAGAAGACAAATAATCAATATAGACTATGAGTAGGAACAAGTCACTTGTCACAACATGCATATTGTTCCATTTCTGCCAGTACAACAGTCCACCTGAATACAGAGAAACACTCCTACACTCCTTTAGCCCACTTTGTGACTTGTTATCAAGATAGAGCATAGTTGTATAATGTATTCATGAAAACAGATCAATGTCAAGACAAACAAAGATGGTGTTCTTTATCTATTGTCTCCATTCTTTTTAACACATACACACATAATACCCGTCTTTTTGTTGGTATTGTTGCAAAACTGCTAAGTTTTGCCCACCCCTACCTTGCATGAGAAACTGATCACAAACCACATATAAATGGCAATTGATCACAAACCACATATAAATGTCAATTTCCCGCTAAATTTATAATGCATCCCAAACTATCCATTTACCTCTCGTAAAATTCCATCATTTTAATACCAAAAGTATCCTTAAAAACCTTCTTGATAGCATTAATCTCCGCCAGATCTCCTACTAGGGTTGAGGTTGCATATGCGTTGATATAGTTGACTTACATTGTTATTGAGCATACGGTAATTGGTCATTAAGCATTTACAAGTTTCAATAAAATATTAAAACTGTAGTAATTTTACAACACTGATAATCCTTTATTAAAAAACCAAAAGCACTGACCTTGTCTGGTAAAATTCCTGCGTCTTCCAGAGCTTTCCGAATGCACATTGAAACTCCAAGTCCATCAGAGTGTGGATCGGTCATATGGAAAACATCACAAGAGACAGTTCAGCGTACGTTGGGCTTTCGATTGAATTCTCAAGAATTTCAGGGATCATCGCTTTGAATGTTGACCTAATTTTTTAAATCTTAAAGTGAGTGGATGGTGCAACAATTGCCAATGTAGAGTGTGTGTCCTCTCTATTTTCTGCTCTGCAACAAGAGAAGATCATAGTTGGGAAGATCATAGTGGGGAGGAACTATGCTTCTCACTATGACCTTGCAATATTTACCTAACATTCCCATTTACATTGGAAATATAGAATGAATAAACTATTGCAATCCTCTATTATGGCATGATTTTTTCCTCCACTTGTTCCACAAATTTGACCATTTCAGTTTGCATGAAATCTTCAATCAATCATTGAATTCTATGCCAATATGCCTGTATAATCACAGCATCATGTGCTGATGCGTTGACTGCTAATGGTCCGCATTCTTTTATCGATTAGGAAACTTCTGAGTCCATTACCAAAGAGCATGTGTTGTGCCACTTCACTCTCCATATGCCATGGAATTTTGACAATATTTCTTTTTTCCAAGTGGTAATATTATACAGCTAATCCAAGACAACCACATAAACTATTATTAGATATCATCCTATGGATCAAAATGACAAAAAGGATGGCAGGTGGTGCCTTTCTGGGCAGCAGGGTGTCTAAAAGCGTAGCCTAGTTCCTTATGTATTGTTTTGCTTTACTATACTAATTCATGTTTCAACATGTTAAAAGACGGATTAGAATTTCAATAAGAAACTTCATCATTCAGAGAGACAGGCATGCTTCAGCTGGAAGTAGGGGATATCTTTGAATTTGTTTCCAATGAATCGCCAGACAAGCGAAGGGCAATTTATGCCCTCTTAGTGCAATGCACGCCAAGAAGTTCAGAAGATTTATCTTTTTACTTGGAGACACTTTTGTGTAAGAAATCTACCGCAATTCCATATGCAGAATCTGAATACTTTAAAGAATCTTAAAATTAATTTTTAGAAGTCCAGGAATACCTCCAGCCATTGATGACGCTCTTGCTGCACAGTCCACTTGCTTCTTCACTTCAACAGCACTCCAGCTTCAATCTAAGCAAAAAGAAAAAATCACAGAAAAATCTGAAGGCACTTCCAAGCTATGCTCTCTCAGCTAGATGGTGTAAACAACTGAAGGGGATTGAGAGGCTAGCTTGGGGACCAAACAGATGAATTTATAGCCAAGCTTCCATCAAGCTTCTAATGGCTATGTGTCAGCTGTTCCACAGATCAAGGTAGAGAAGTCCAGATGGAGTTATGGACCACTTCAGAAGCTCCAACCAGAAAATTAATTAACTACAGTTGATTTCCTTAATTTAAGGAAATTACTGCAGTTGGTTTCCTTAAATTAAGGAAAGACTGCAGTTCAGTTCCATAACTATAGGTTATAGTTGGAAGAACTTAATGGAGCTTAACATTCTCCCACTTGGTCCATACTTCCAAACTTAATGTCTCAACTTAAAAACCATTGACAATCTGTATTAAGTAATAGATACATGAATCATGGCGATAAGTCCTCTAATGATGAGTATTATCTTCCATGTATTACAATGTATTTATTCTTATTGTAATTTATGTGGCAACAGTTTCTTAATGAATAAACCTTATGTTTATTCTTGGTCCTTCTTAAATGAATTTTCTCAAACCATCTTAAGGTGCACATAAATATGAGAAAAAACATCACAATAATTAAGAATTTCATTAAATATCATTGTCCATACAATGAGAAAGTACATAATGGAACCAAGTCCCATATTCATTACATGATCCTTGAATTTAAATGGTGGCATGCCTTTAGTCAAAGGATCAGCGATCATCAATTCAGTGCTGACGTGCTCAATGACCACTTTCTTTCTTTAACACGTTCCCTTATAGCTAAATACTTAATGTCGATGTGTTTATTTCGACTCCCACTTTTTAGCCATAAAAACAGCAGCTGAATTATCACAATATATTCTCAATGGCTTAGAGATAGAATCCATAATTCTAAGCCCAGAAATGAAACTCTTAAGCCATACACCATGTACAATAGCCTCAAAACAGGAGATGAACTCGTCTTCCATAGTGGAAGTGTGAAATTCTGAATGATCCTTCTCAAAACTATGTTTTTGGTTTGATCGCTCCCACTGATCAAGTCATTTTCAAGAAACTTAAAATTGAGGCTTAATAAAATTTCATGTTTTACCAATGTAAATCATGCTCAAAATTGAATCTAATGACATAAAAATTGCCCGTGGGCTAAATTTTTAATTCAAGCAGATTCAATTATTCATTGTTTTGAACTTTATGATAAAACTATTCATTCATAACTCCTGTGGGTAGGTTATGAAATTTTATTCTAATTAATTATATAAATATTAAAAAATTCTTGTGGGATAAATTTATTAATTTAGTCTAATTATTACAAATTAATGTCTAAATAATCTTTATGTGATCTAACCAATCAAAATATATAATTTTAATTAATTAAAGATGTTGTGGCTATTCTCTAATTAATTAAAATTATATATAGATCACTAAACATTATTCTTTACATAAATGGCAATTTGTAGTCAGCATTACCTTAAATGACTGCAAATCGTTTGTTCAATTTATAAACAAAAACCCAGAGATTGACTGAAGCAGCATTGATCTACTTTGCACTTGCATAGCAAATGCAGTTTGAAGGCTAGCTGGCTTGACTTCAGGCTCCGTCCTTAAGTTTATAAATCAAACAAAATAATAAAAAAATAATTAGACCAAGTAAGAGCCGATGTGAGAGCGTTGATATGTTTCACAACTCAGGAAAGCGATCCTTCAACTAAGATGCTGTGAAACAACCCACAAGGGGCAACCATGTCTAAGATCTTTCAACTCAGATGCTGGAATGCTCCTCAACAAGATGAGAGCTTTCTGAAGTTCCAGCACATTTACTGTGATATATTAGCAAATTATTCTTTAAATACAGACATATTAAAACCAACAGGCGATCCTGTTTAAGGGTAGACGCAAACAAGAGATGTAAGGGAAAAGATGGTTGCAAACCACTTGAAAAGACAATTTAAAAAAAAAATCATAATAAACTTATTATAGAGTGATCAGCTCTGACTCAAATTAGATCACTAAGATCTAGTTGACAAATAGTTGAAATGCACTGGCCAGTGATAGTATTTGTTGGATTGACAAAATAAGTTGTAGACCTGTGAAGCATGAGAACCACACTCCCAGGGTTACTGTTCCCAAGGTTCCCTGTTTCCGGGAGTAGGGAAGCCAAAAAAAAAACACTCACAAATACCCAGAAATGGCATGTCGAGAGTGTTCCAGGAGCTCCCACTCTGACATCCCCATTTAGAGAGCTGCTACAGTAACATTCCTGGAATTCACTTTTGTTGAGTAAATTCCAGAAATACTTAAACGCCTTAGCTTATCACAATTAAGCTAATCAAATTCAAGTAGCGCAATGCGTGAATTATATCCATTCGAGATCTTATCAAGGGATTCAGCACTTATCCTTATTGGGAGCATAACACCAAAATCAAAATGAATTAAACAAATGGGCAAAGACTGTTTTGAAATCCTCAGTTTTACAGTTTATATATCAGTGAAGGTCAATCCAATAACTGTTGAAGTGCATAATAACATTATTGAGGCACGAGTAATTCAAATAAATATTTCAGCATATAAAATTACTCTTAAGTGATACTTCCATCCTTGAAATAGGTCAGATTTCAGCCCAATGCCAAATGCCATTTTACAACCGTTAAAATGGTCAGATTTCAGCCCAATGCCAAATGCCACTTTACAACAAACGTATTAAAAACCAACTACAATACAAATTTTCAACCACCTTATTTTATAAACTGTTCTCGGTCAACCATAATAGTCTTTAATATTGGTTGCCAATCCAGGTTTTCTATGCTTTCATAATACTTTATGCTCAAAGAATTGAGCCATAACTTGATACCATCAAGTGCTATGAAAGGAATATTACTAATAAGTAAAACTTCCCGCCTGATACCAAATGTAAGAAATCTACCACAATTCCATATGCAGAATCTGAATACTTTAAAGAATCTCAAAATTAATTTTTTAGAAGTCTAGGAATTCCTCCAGCCATTGATGACGCTCTTGCTGCACAATCCACTTGCTTCTTCACTTCAATAGCACTCCAGCTTCAATCTAAGCAAAAAGAAAAAATCACAGAAAAATCTGAACGCACTTCCAAGCTATGCTCTCTCAGCTAGAAGGTGTAAACAACTGAAGGGGATTGAGAGGCTAGCTTGGGGACCAAACAGATGAATTTATAGCCAAGCTTCCATCAAGCTTCTAATGGCTATGTGTCAGCTGTTCCACAGATCAAGGTAGAGAACTCCATATGGAGTTATGGACCACTTCAGAAGCTCCAACCAGAAAATTAATTAACTGCAGTAAATTTCCTTAATTTAAGGAAATTACTGAGTTGGTTTCCTTAAATTAAGGAAAGACTGCAGTTCAGTTCCATAACTGTAGGTTATAGTTGGAAGAACTTAATGGAGCTTAACATTTTGAGCCAATGCCAAGCAGGCACCAGAAGCAATGTTCTGCAAGATATCACAAAATGCCCAACTTGATTTCTGCAGGTATTAAATTTGCAGAAGCTAGGTTTTAATCTTGTATACTTTGTATTAGAGTTAGTTAACATCATCTCTCATGGAAACGAGGCAGAATTATATACTGCAAGGTTGAAGCAGTTCTATAGACTTTTCAGTGGTACTACTCTGAGACTCTCTTGCACTGGTCTCTGAAAGAGTATATTGTAGATATATTTAGCTCAGCTTCAGCAGAAAAGCTGCTCAAGAAGTTCATGATATGCTTGGCAGAATATTGTCCTGAAACATTTTCTGATGTTTTTCCGTGTTGAACGACATGGTGGTTCAAATAAAGAGTGGAGAAAACATTGATTGCCACTATTAGTTCCTTGTGGGTTTGCTCACCACTCAGGCGGGAAATGCAATTTCCTTAACAAACGCTAATCTTCCAGGGAATAAAATGTCGTTGTTAGCTGAAATTACAAGTTTACAAACAAATGATGAGGCTTTGGGAAATCGTTTGAAGGGGTTTCCTTGTGCTAGAATAAGGGAAGATATGGCTATATTGATGTGTACATGGAAACTTATTTCCGATTTCTCCAGGAGGATTGCTTATGGGGTTTGAAGAAGGGTATCTCTGCTCTAAGGAAGAATTCGTTACAGGATGCGCCAAGGCACTTGAAGATTTGGAAACTTGGTTATGTTCTAGGAATCCATTTCAGTGGAAGCTATTCTGGCATAACTGTGGCTATACATGTAAAGAAGCTGAAGAATTATAAGCGTCCATTGTCCGAAAGCCTTCTTTGTCTCTCCGATGATGGAGGGAACTTTAAGTGAGTCGTTTGTTTGGGTGAGTCATTTGAGGGCGTGCGTGCGAACTCGTTCGGGCGGGTCGTTCGGGTGAACTCGTTCGGGCGGGTCGGGCGAACGAGCCTGTGTCAAAAAATGCTAAGTTGTGACCCGAGGTTGGCTTTGTGCACGTTGGTGCAGCTCGTTTTCCCAGCTCTCCCTTGTCCGTTCGTTTGGGTGAGTCGTTTGAGGGCATGCGTGCAAACTCGTTCGGGCGGGTCGTTCGGGTGATCTCGTTCAGGCGGGTCGTTCGGGCGAACGAGCCTGTGTCAAAAAATGCTAAGTTGTGACCCGAGGTTGGCTTTATGCATGTTCGTGCAGCTCATTTGCCCGACTCTCCCTTGTCCGTTCGTTTGGGTGAGTCGTTTGAGGGCGTCCGTGTGAAGTCGTTCGGGCGGGTCGTTCGGGTGAACTCGTTCAGGCAGGTCGTTCGAGTGAACTCGTTCAGGCGGGTCATTCGGGTGAACTCGTTCAGGCGGGTCGGGCGAGGGCGCATCCGGGCGAACGAGCCCGTGTCAAAAAATGCTAAGTTGTGACCCAAGGTTGGCTTTATGCACGTTCGTGCAGCTCGTTTGCCCGTCTCTCCCTTGTCCGTTCGTTTGGGTGAGTCGTTTGAGGGCGTGCGTGCGAACTCATTCGGGCGGGTCATTCGCTCACTGTGAATATTCTATGAATGGAATGATCATGTTTGCAGGGATTGTGGATGGAAGAAGCGTAACTGGAGAAATGGAGATCCAGGCAATTGGCCGACTCTTATGTGCGAGCTCGGATATTTTGATAGCTGAAAGGCCTACATTTTACAAGGCCTATCGACCTGTATTGAAAGCACTGTAGGAGAAAGATATGGTAAGGGTCATTTCACTAGCAATCGAAGAATATAGAATATCCTCCTTTGCAACTAAGAAAGGTTGAATCCTCTTTGTTTGATACAATGGAGGAAACCCTCTGGTGGACCGGACGAGGATACTTTGGTCCATATTTCACCATGTAACTTGTGGCCCTTGGATTGTCACCCAATATGTAATCAACGGACAAGATAAAGGTTTTAGCCAATAGATTGGAGAAAATTTCAGTATTTCTAGCTCTTAGACTATCATCGTGAATAATCATAACCCACCAAGAAGACATTGGTTCTCGGATCAAATTTAGGTGATCAATGGTCTACACGTGTGACTTAGCAAATGCCAACCATTCTGATGGATTTACTTGTGCACTGAAAGATAGTTTAGAGACGACTTACAATTTTCTTTTTTATTTGTATATACAATCTTTATATGTATATACAATTTTTCTATATTCTCGATTCTTGACGACTGCCATCTAAGACTAATAAACAAAATTCTAACCAGTTTACCTGAAGTTGGTAGATTGTGTTGCAATATTTACATAACTATGGGTAGATTGGAAATATAGAATTCATTGACTATTGCAATTCTCTACTATGGCATGATTTGTTCCTCTACTTGTTCCACAAATTTGACCATTTCAATTGTGCAATAAAACTTCGGTGGGTCATTGAATTCTATAAAAATACACTTATATAATCACAACACCATGTACTGATGCATTGACTGATAATAGCTGACATTTTGCTATCGATTAGGAAACTTCTGAGTCCATTGCCAAAAAGCATATGTTATGCCACTTCACACTCCATATGAAATGGGATTTTGGCCATCTTCCTTTTTTCCACTAGTAATGTTATACAACTAATCCAGGACACCTGCATAAACTATTATTAGATATCATCCTATAGATCAAAATGACAAAAAGGATGGCAGGTGGTGCCTTTTTGGGCAGCAAGGTATCTAAAAGGTAGCCTGGTTCCTTATGTAGTGCCTTGCTTCACTATATTATTTCATGTTTCAATATTTTAAAAGACGGATTAGAATTTCTATAAGGAGATTCATCATTCAATAATAGTCCATTTTTGTCTTCCATGCTACTCTCCTTTTTTTTAATCTCCAAATGCTTCCTGATTTGAGACTATTTTTCTCTTAATTATTTTAATTCTACTTTTTGTTCTATCACCCTTATCTTCAAATTATGGAATTCTCTTTTCACATATTTTGAGTCAGCTTCCACACTATTCTTCCCTTCTCAAGGTTATTCTTACCAGGACATTGCAATTGCTTGCCAGCAGAAGACAAATAATTAGAGTAGAATATGAGCAGGAATAAGGCACTTGTCACAACATGCATATTGTTCCATTTAGGTGAGTACAACAGTCCACCTGAATACATAGAAACACTCATTTAGTCCACTTTGTGACTTGTTATCAAGATAGAGCATAGGTGTATAATGTATTCATGAAGACAGATCAATGTCAAGACAAACAAATCTGGTGTTCTTTGTACGTTGTCTCCATTCTTTTGAACACATGCACACATGTAATACCCATCTTTTTGTTGGTATTGTTGCAGAACTGCTAGGTTTTGCCCACCCCTGCCTTGCATGAGGAACTGATAACAAACCACATATAAATTTCAATTGTCTGCTAAATTTATCATGCAGCCCAAACTATCCATTTATCTCTGGTAAAATTCCATTCATTTTAATACTAGAAATATCCTTAAAAACCTTCTCGATAGCATTAATCTATGCCAGATCTCCTACTTGGGTTGAGGTTCCATGTGCATTGATATAGTTGACCTGCATTGTTATTGAGGATATGATAATTGGTAGTTAAGCATTTACAAGTTTCAATAAAATATGAAACTGTAGTAATTCTACAACATTGATAATCCTTTATTAAAAATAAAAAACACTGATCTCCTTTAGTAAAATTCCTACATCTGCCAGAGCTTTCCGAATGCACATTGAAACTCCAAGTCCATAAGAGTGTGGATATGTCATGTGGAAAGCATCACAAGTGACCGTTCAACTTATGTTGGGCTTTTGATTGAATTCTCAAGAATTTCAGGGATCATGGCTTTGAATGTTGACCTAGTTTTTTAAATCTTAAAGCGGGTGGATGTCGCAACAATTTGCAATGCAGAGTGTGCGTCCTGTCTATTTTATGCTCCGCAACAAAAGGAGAGCACAATTGGTAGGAATGGTGCTTCTCACTATGGACTTCCACAATAAATGAAACCCTCTCTCTATAAACAGAATCGTTGGAAAGCAATCTGTGTATAGCTCCTACTTGTTGGAGAGGGATTTGGCTTAGGTTTTGGATTTTGAGGTAGATCATGAGTTGGAGCAGGGGAACCTGAACCTGATCCAGGCTTAGGAACAACAATTTCAAGAAACAACCATTAGAACACCACCAACAACATCATCACTAAAATAAACTAAAACCAAATGAATTGCATCCTATAAGAGAAGGCTACTTGGAAGACTCTGATCATTTCCAGCAATTCCCCCCCTAAGTCTGGCAAAAAGTCCCACCATAGGCCTACTATTGTAGGTTGTAGGTTTTGTCTGCTGATAGTTGTCTCTTGCATCTACGAAATTATCATTGTTATCAAGTCTTGCAACAACAACACCAAATAAAACATTAGGGTCATTCCACTAGCAATCAAACCATATCGAATATCCTCCTTTGCAACTAAGAAAGGTTGAATCCTCTTTGTGATACAATGGAGGAAGCCCTGTGGTGGAACTAACGAGGATACTTTGGTCCATATCCCACCATGTAATTTGTGGCCCTTGGATTGTCACCTAGTATGTAATCAACATTTAAGAGAAAGGTTTTAGTCAATATACTGGAGAAAATTTCAGTCTTTCTAGCTCTTAGGCTAACTGAATTATCATAATGGATAATAATAACCCACCAAGAAGACATTCCAGGCACCAGAAGCAATTTTCTGTGAGATATTAGAAAATGCCCAGCTGGATTTCTGTAGGTATTAAATTTACAGAAGCCGGGTTTTAATCTTGTATGCTCTGTATTAGAATTAGTTAACATTATCTCCCATGGCAACGAGACAGAATTATATACTGCAAGGTTGAAGAAATTCTATAGGATTTTTAGTGGTACTTATCTCATGCATTGGTCTCTGAAAGAGTATGTTGTAGATATATTCAACTCAGCTTCAGTGGAAAAGCTACTCAAAAAGTTCATAATACGCCTTGTAGAATACTGTCCTGAAACAGTTTATGATCTTTTGTCGTTGTTGAATGACATGGTGTTTCAAAAAAAAGAGTGGAGAAAACATTGATTGCCACTGCTAGTTCATTCTGGGTTTGCTCACCGCTTAGGCGGGAAATGCAATTTCCTTAACGAACGTTAATCTTCCATGGAATAAAATGTCGTTGTTACCTGAAATTACAGGTTTCCAAACAGAAGATGAGGCTTTGGGAAATTGTTTGAAGGGGTTCCCTTGTGTTAAGAAGAAGGGAAGCTATGGCTCTATTGATGTGTACATGGAAACTTATTTTTTATTGCTCCAGGAGGATTTCATCTGGGGTTTGAAGAAGGGTATCTCTGCTCTAAGGAAGAAGTCATTACAGGATGCGCCAAGGCACTTGAAGATTTGGAAAAATGGTTATGTTATGGGAATCCATTTCGGTGGAAGCTATTCTGGCATAACTGTGGCTATACTTGTAGAGAAGCTGAAGGATTATAAGTGTCCACTATCTGGAAGCCTTATTTGTCTCTACGATGATGGAGGGAACTTTGAGTCCCCAATTTTGGGCATTGTGGCTCATTGTGAAGATTCTGTGAATGCAATGATCATGTTTGCAATTATTGTGATTGCCATTGTCAGTTCCTTCTGGGTTTGTTCACCGCTTAGACGGGAAATGCAATTTCCTAAACGAACGTTAATCTTTCATGGAATAAAATGTCGTTGTTACCTAAAATTACAGGTTTACAAACAGATGACGAGGCCTTGGGAAATTGTTTGAAGGGGTTCCCTTGTGTTAAGAAGAAGGGAAGCTATGGCTCTATTGATGTGTACATGGAACCTTATTTTTTATTGCTCCAGGAGGATTGCTTCTAGGGTTTGAAGAAGAGTATCTCTACTCTAAGGAAGAAATCATTACAGGATGCGCCAAGGCACTGGAAGAATTGGAAAAATGGTTATGTTCTGGGAATCCATTTTGGTGGAAGCTATTCTAGCATAACTCTGGTTATACATGTAGAGAAGCTGAAGAATTATAAGCGTCCACTGTTTGGAAGCCTTCTTTGTCTCTCCGGCGATGGAGGGAACTTTGAGTCCCCAATTTGGGGCATTGTGGCTCATTGTGAAGATTTTGTGAATGGAATGATCATGTTTGCAGTGATTGTGGATGGAAGAAGCGGAACTAGAGAAGTGGAGATCCAGGCAATTGGTCGGCTCTTGTGTGCAAGCTTGAATATTGTGATAGCTGAAAGCCCTATATTTTACAAGGCCCATCAGCCTGTACTGAAAAAATTGTAGGACAAAGATATGGTAAATTTTCCTTTCACAAAAGCGCTTCTACGCAGCATTTCACAGAAGAGCCTGTCTACGCAGCATTTACAATTGTAGTTCGATCCAAGGCTATAACGAAGCCAGCATTTTTACAATGTGTACTGAGATAGAGAGGTCCATAGCGTTTCCCTAGCCTGCAATTGACAACGCGAAGCTGAAATCGTTCAGGGGGATCAAATTTGTGGCTATAAGGCGGTTAGGGTGTTCCAACTACTTTAGCCTAATCGAACGATTCAGGATGGTTCAATTGTCTAACCTATAATCTAATGGTCCATAGTGTTGACAAGTAAGCTGAGAGGAAAGTTTTTCTCATAGGAAACGCCTTACGACGTAATAATTAGATAAGGATTTGTTAAAATTAGATTTGAAAAAAAAAAGATGAAAAAAAAAATTCAGCCAAATTCCTACCCAAAAACTGTAAACCCTCTAATAAGTACACACAACCTTTAAAAGCATTTACTGGTATGATATACTCTTCCTCTCTCACTTCTCAAGGCGTAGCAGCAGGTGAGAATTAACTGTTCTAAGCGTTTCATCCTTTTTAATGGGAATTCTACCATAGAATATTATCATGATTGTGGCAGTCTCCACAAACGAAATCAAAATCTAGGTTTAACTGATATATATCAAAAATCGGAATCATAATATGTATCGAAAATTTAATTGATATATATTTCTTAAAGTTTTCTGACTTAAATCTATTAAAAAATCAAAATATTTCAAAACCTAGGATTTTTTAATATTAATATTTTTTATTTTAAATCTCAAACTTTTTATTAAATATCTTCTTAATCGATATTTATTATATTAATGATTATTATTTTTCGCACTTCTAAAAACAATGGAGTTAAAATTTACTAAAACTTATTATAATTAAAAAAAATTAAGTTGGTTTTTTAAATATAGAGGGAATAGGAATGGAAAGCATGCTAAGAGAGCTTTGTGTGGGGCAATGGATAAGGTTGATGTAGGTGCAATTCCTAGTAACTTAAATAGCGACATCTCAATGTTACTACACCCATTTTCTATATTTATGATGGTTCATTTGAATCCTCCCTCCAAATATGGTCATATTGAGATTAGATTGCTCACATGCTCCTCTCACCTATGGGGCCAGTTTTTTATTATGGTTTTAATGACATTTTGCTTTCTGAAAACATCCTTTATTCCAACTTATTCTATTTCTTGAGCTTCTCCTTGTGTATTTCCCCATAGATTTCCCTAAAGGTTCTCATTATTCTCACCTTCCATTTGTTGAGTGGCATGACTAGCTTTGAGGTTCCAAGTTAGAGGTTCTTCTATAGTTTTTGACTCTCCACTGCTTCCTCAAGCTCTTATCTGGCCCTCTAGTTCTCTTATACTCTTTTCTTATATGTGTATTTTGCTCCCTCTCAATAGTAATAACAATGATTCACCAATGTGTTAGGAGCAAGTGAGGTAGTGGGAGTCGCTTCTCTCTTGGTGTCTTTTGGGCACACATGCAAGCTGAGATAACAACTCAAATTTACCATCAAAAAACCCCCTAAGAAATTTAGAAAGAATTACATGCATCAAAGAATGAGGTTGTTAGTGAGAAAACATATTTACAGACTCAAAAGTGATTCCAGTACTCAAGTACTAGGTACCTGACTCAAGGAACACCCATGGCTGCCAAAATTAGTATCTTTACATGATTGATTTATTCTAGCATATGAAATTTCTCCTAAAAAAGTCCTACACAATAGGAATGATGCCAATGATGATATCCTTTTGGTTTTATATGATGTTCAACTTATCCTCAGGAACCTAGATGTTCAACTAGCACACATTGAAGCAAGTGTGGCTCTTGGTCTTCATCTGAGCCACCACATGCCAAAAGTCTCTGTTCCAATTGAGATTGATGTTTCTATCTCTTCTTATTCTATGTTATGATCATCCTCTCTGAAATCCTTTTTTTGCAGTTGTTTTAAGATATCGTCAAGTGGCTTTATTACGGCTAGGTAGCTAACCTCATGCCCTTTGGTATAGAGAATATTACTTTGCTAAGTGTAGTCTCTCAATACATCTAAAAACTACTTAAATTAATAATCACTTGGTCAACCACTAATTTAATCAAACAATAACAAAAAAACATATTTGATTTTTTTAGTTCATAATTGTAATGTTTAGCATAAAAAAGAAAAGGAAAAGGAAATAAAATTGCCTCACAAGATGCTAATTCAATAAATATAAAATGTTTTTCAAAATTATGAAAATTCCAATAATCCAATTAACTCAATGTTTTCTTAAAATTAAAAAGGGATCATTAAAAATAATATAATTAAAAACTAACTAGTACGACATTTTGAATTTTTTGTCACACTAATCCAAAAGTTTTTTCTTCTTGAGGGATTTCTTTTTTATTTAGTGAATTAAAGTCTATATATAAATATAATATAAATTTAAGGTGTTTTTGAATTAGTGATTCTTACATTATTTATCTATATTTATAATCTCACCTCACCAATGCTATAGCACTCACCTTGTGGTCAAATTCCCTTGAATTTCAATTAGTTTGTTGGGTTTTTATGACTTTTTAGTAACTTTAACCGAAGTTTTGACAAAATGATAAATATTTCTATTTTTCTATAAATTCAAAAATAAAATTCTAATTTTTGGAAATCTTATTTCTAATTTTCCATTAGTTGAGAGAATCTTGATTTGACATAATTCCCCTACTTGAAGGAGATTTATTTTTGGTATTTGCGAGTGTGTGAAAATTCATTTAAAAAAAAAAACACCAATTTTGTAAGTGGTCATTCCATCAACGAGTGTTGTCACACTAACGCTGACACTGTCATGCTTGACATTGTTAATTCTTTTCCTACTAATTCCAAAATTGATAGGGTTGCGAGTTGATGGGCCTCCAAAATAGGTACAACTTAAGGCATATCTAACAATTCTTTGTCATATTTAACCTTTCCTTCTGCACTTAATAACGTAGTTTTTGGCATCAATATGTTCTTAGGAAGGTTAAGAGATTATTTCCATTTCTTGGGTACCTAATGTATTTATTGTGCAGTGTTAGAAATTAATTAACAGAGCAATGAAATACACAAAATATTGTGGAAACACATAAACACATAAAACAAGAGAGACACAGATATACATGGTTCTCCTAATTTGGGCTATGTCCATAGAGAAACAACCAGTCCTTCCTCTTTTTTATTATCCAACAAAATGAAGAGATACAACATACAACAAATCCATTATAATATCTTCTTCGTTCTCACACTGTCTCCTCTCTCTTTCTCACTCAGAATAATCATACATAGCCGCAATACAATTCTTTCATATAAACCAAAGATTGCCTTATAGGGAAAACAAACCCTAAATTAACATAATTTTTACCATCAAATCATCTGGCTAATGAACAACCTAAATTGACTATGAAATTACAATATTTTACAAGGAAATTTTTCATCTATTTCTAGCTTCGGGGGTGTTTCCCCTGAACCAATGATTAAATGTGGCTGAAACAAAAAAACCTCTGAACAATCAGAAAGATAATCAAGCTCCACACCCAACACTCTCCCACTTGAAGATTGATTATATAAACTTCATTGTTGCTTCACTTTTTGGACAGTGACTCCACTTGGACCTAGTTGTTTCTCATCTTCACCATCATACTTGAAGACCAATTGAAACTAAGAAGAATCTCAATTTCTCCCTCGTTACAACTTTTGTTAGCATATCTGCAAGATTCTAGCTAGTGAGTATATTTTCCAACTTCAATTATCCATCTTCCAACATTGACTGTATGAAATGGTACGTGAGTTGTATATGTTTAGTATTGGAATGAAATGTTGAGTTCTTTGCAAGATGAATGCCACGTTACATGTCATTGAATAACCTTCCCATCTCCTTCTTCTTTCTAACTCATCCACAAATCTTTGTAACCAAATCTTTTATTTACTAGCCTCTTTAGTGGAAACATACTCTACTTCCATTATTGAAAGTACAACAATGTTTTACAATTTTGAAACCCAACTGACAACTTTTCCACCTATAGTAAACACATAACCTATGGTTCTTCTCCTATTATCTCTATCACCTGCCATATCTACATCAACATATCCCTATAGAGCAATGTTTGAACCACCAAAGCATAAGGCTTGATTTGTGGTACCTCTCAAATACCTAAGAAACCCCTTCACCACCATCCAATGCTCTTTTCTTAGATTGTTCATATACTTGCTTATAACTCCCACTACATGTGCAATATCAGGCCTTCTGCAGAACATTCCATACATTAAGCTTTAAATTGCTAATGCATATGGAACTTTACACATATAATCCATCTCTTCCTGAGTCTTGGGACACGTCTCCTTACTTAGTTTGGAATGG
>APFE030710999.1:0-10164 GCA_000404065.3 Pinus taeda | reverse complement strand
GAAGCGTTCTCATGTGTCTTCGCCTTCTGATTCAGACAAGGAGTCTCCTCCTTTAGCTCAGAACAGTCTGCAAGTAGTTCCGATCCAGCCAGATCAAAATGGTTGGGTCAAAGTCAGTAAAAAGAAAAGGAAAAAATGTAGATTGGATGATTCTGCCCATGTTGGGTAGACTCCCTAGACTAGCTCATTTCTTTCTGCCCTTTCCATTTTCTTTTGCTCGTGCCGTGGTTGTTATTGGGACCGAGGTTGATATCATATCATTTCCGGCTCCCTAGCTCCTTTGCTTAGCTTCTCTGCAAGCTCTGATTGTACCATATGTCTTTTCTTAATAGATTTAGTCTTAATTACAAAAAAAAAATGCTTTAAAAACATCTTAAAATGTTTTAAAATGCTTCAAAAACCTTTTAAAATGTTTTAATAAGAATTTAAAATTCTTTAAAAACAATTAGAAATGCTTTAAAATGCTTTTAAAATCTTTTTAAAATGTCTGAAATGGTTTCAAAATAGTTTAAAATGCTTTAAAGTCATTTTTAAATGCTTTGAAAATAGTCTTAAATCCTTTAAAAACCATTTTAGACACTTTAAAATGAATTTAAAATGCTTTAAAAACAATTTTAAAAGCTTTAACGTGCTTTAAAATGTTTTTAAAATGCTTTAAAAACAATTTAAAATTTTTTAAAAACAGTTTAAAATGCTTTAAACAGTTTAAAATAGTTCAAAATAATTTTAAAACAATTTTAAATGCTTTAACAACAATTTAAAATGCTTTCAAAACAATTTAAAATACTTAAAAAACAATTTAAAATGTTTTAAATATGGTTCACAATGCTTTAGGAACAATTTCAAATGCGTTAAGAACAATTTAAAATAATTTTAAAACATTTTAAAAATGCTTTAAAAAACATCTTAAAATGTTCTTAAAAAATGTTTTAAAATGATTTAAAAACCTTTTAAAATGTTTTAATGATAATTTAAAAATCTTTAAAAACAATTAGAAATGCTTTAAAAATGGTTTTAAAATCTTTTTAAAACATCTTAAAATGGTTTCAAAATAATTTAAAATGTTTTAAAGACATTTTTAGATGCTTTGAAAATAGTTTTAAATACTTTAAAAACCATTTTAGACTCTTTAAAATGAATTTAAAATGCTTTAAAAACAATTTGAAAAGCTTTAAGGTGCTTTAAAATGTTTTTTTTTTTTTTTTACGGTAACGGTTAAATTTATTATGGGCGGCAAAAATGCTGCCGCGAGCGTTACATTGCATTGTCGACAGAGTGTCTGAGCTGAGACTGTCTGAGAGGAATGGAGATGACGTTCCTGCTCTGGACCACTAGATTGGAAAGGGCTTCAGCAAGAGAGCATTGCTTCGCTTAGAGCAGAGAAGAGGAAACTGGACCGGGGCAAAGAGCAGGAGGGATTCCGGAGCCGAATAGAGGTCAAACTGATCATCTGAGCAGGGAGCAAAAGGAAACCGAGAGAACAGAGCTATGGGGGCTTCTACTGCTGTCCTTCAATTGAGGAACTCGGAAGAGCGGGATCAAGAATCACCTGGAAGATGATCGCCTTTGAAACAACCCCCGATCTGCTCTGGAGAGGCCGCCCGTATACCTGAGAGGACGCTTTTGTGGTTTGCAACACCACCCAACGGCCCATCTTAAAAATAAACGGTTTCTAATTGACCTCTCAAAGCCAATCCCAAAGCCAATGTGCTTCTCTGAAGAGCTTGGGATCTTCCATTTCCGTCTTTTTCCCAGACCAAGGAGCATCAGTCGAACGAAACCCCCAGAATCGAAATTGTACTCTCATTTGGGCGTTCTTTTGCTAAAAATCTCTTCTGCTGAATGACAAGAACATTAGGAGCTTGAAATCTTGACGTTTGCTTGCGCGCTATGGACAACTTCTTTCACCTGACTGTCTCTACACATATGGCCAGAAAGTGCTAAACGCTCCTCAAAAATAATGTTGCGATCTATTTTGCCTCCATACGAGTCCTCTGGAATGGGGCTGACATGCTTTTTTAAATTTACCTGAGCAGTCTCAGGATTCTTTCGATTTTCCCTTTACCAAAGCTGAACTGACAGGGATATAATGAGACAGGTGCTTCACCAACAGGAAAATAATGAGACAGGGGAGCAGAGCGGACAGGATGGCTTAGGGGATTGCGCACGAAGAGGCAATTGAATTGATCACCAGGGATCTTCGTGCTCCGAGGGAACCCAGGTTAGCCTCCAGGTCGGCTTGAGAGTTAAGGGACCTGAGGATATGGAAGAAGGCGATTCTGTTGAATTTGGGCAGGAGGAGCCTGATTTTCTTGATGATGGGGGCCAGGTGAACCTGATGACGAGATTTTGGTGAAAGCAGGGCTTGAATGATAAGCCTAGAATCTCCGAAAACAGATAGAGATAAGATATTCCTGTCCAAAGCCAGATTGAGTCCTTGCCACAACGCCAGAGCCTCCGCTCTATTATTGGTTTCAACTCCCAGACCCCAATGGAACCGCATTTCCATGGATCCCCCAGGATTCAGAAGGACTCCTCCGCTGCCTGCAATCCCCGGGTTTCCTTTGGAAGCCCCATCGAAGAATAAGCAGTGATCTCCCAGGGCTGATCTCCATTTAAAAAACTCTGATTCCTCTAGTCGAATTTCCCAGGTGGCATGGCCGGCAGCAGAAGTAGTGGGCCTTTCTTTTAGCTTTGGGGTCAGATCCTTGAGCCATTGCTCCTCATCTTTTGTCAAACTCAGTTCGTTCCTTGAAGAATTGTTGGCTTCTAAAGCTTCTCCCAACAAGGCTTTTATTTTTGAAATAATTCTTACAGGATTTCTCTTTTCCTCTCGAAAAATTCTGTTGTTTCTTTCTAACCACAGTTTCCAACAGGTGAATTTAGGAATCCACATCCAGCAAGTTTTAAGGAGCCTTTTTTTGTTGAAGCTGAATGGGGAGGAGCTTGCCCAGGAGCGGAACAGAGAAGGAATACAGTCAGGAAGATCGAAGTTGGCGAGATTCAGAACTCCCCTCCAGACTTCTTGAGCAAAGGGACAGTGCAGAAATAGATGGCTGACAGATTCAGCATCAGATAAGCATAGAGGGCATCTGGATGGCCCTTCCATCCCTCGCCTTCGCAAGTTGTCTCTTGTGAGGATGCTTTGGTGAGCAGCAGTCCAGCAGAAGAAATCGATTTTAGGGAGAGAAGGGAAGTCCCAAATAAATTTCCATTGAGCTGGGTTGGGAGGAGCTTGAGGGACAGCGGTGAATCTTTTGTATCCTTCGGAAGCTGTATAAGAGCCGGATAGAGAGCCCCAACCTCTCTTGTCTTTGGAGGTGGCCTTAGATGGCAATTTGCCTTGGAGCAGGTCTAACAAGAGAGAAGCATCCTCCTGCATCAGGTTGGGGACCTCCCCCAAATTCCAGCCATCCCAGGAACTATCCGGAGCTTCCTTCCACTTCGAGATATCCCACAAAGTATGGCGGTTGCAAGATTGAAGCCAG
The DNA here is from genome assembly GCA_000404065.3 of Pinus taeda. Taxonomy (NCBI): domain Eukaryota; kingdom Viridiplantae; phylum Streptophyta; class Pinopsida; order Pinales; family Pinaceae; genus Pinus; species Pinus taeda. Next base: position 6,676 of record APFE030710999.1, on the reverse strand, counting down.
CCTTTGATGTTTGCAAGCTCTGCCACTTGGTTCAAAGGTTGATCCCCCAAGATTGAATCATCCCAGATATTGATTTTCCTGCCATTCCCAGGGATCCAATAAAGATGGAGAATGAATTGCTCCCTGGCAGCATTGCAAAGGTTGAAGATCGGGGAACCTTTTAAAAGTCTTGGGGGCTTATCCAGGCATCTTAGTCGCTGCCCTTGGAAGTATTTCTTCCAAAGGACTTTTTTACTCCAGCTAGTCTTTCCGGAAACGATATTCCACAGAATTTTGGATCCCAAAGCGAGGTTTTGGGCAGCCAAGTTGCGCATGTGGAGGCCTCCTTCCTGTAGCGGTCTCTTGAGGATTTCCCAATTCACTAAGTGGATCCTTCTGTCGTTGTTATTCCCCCCTTCCCACAGGAATCTTCTTAACAGGCTGTCCAGTTTGCTAAGAAAAGATTTGGGAGCGAGAAGAATAGAATTTTGGTATAGCGGCATGCTTAATAGGACAGATTTCATCAGGATGACTTTCCCTGCGTTATTCAACCAAGATGCTCCCCAGGCTTGGATTCTATTTTTTATTTTATCAATCAGAGGCAGCCAGTGAGCAGATTTTGGTTTAGATTTGAAGATTGGTATCCCGAGGTATTTGAATGATTCCCAATTTCGGGTTCCTTCCATTTCTAATAGTCTTGCTATATCAGCCAGCTCCTTGGTCGAGCAATTCCAGCCACAAATAGAGCATTTCCTGTAGTTGATTTTGCTGCCCGAGATCGACCTATAAGTGTCCAGCTCCCTCTTGAAGTGTTTGGCCGAGAGTAGGCTGGCTCCTCCGAGTAATAGGGTGTCATCGGCAAACTGGGCATGGTTGATGTCTTTCGTCCTTTGAGTGGTTCTGAGGCCTGGCAGAGTATGATTTTGCTGATTATGATCAAGTTGGAAGCTGAGCACCGAGGCCTGAATGGCATAGAGAAGCGGAGATAGGGGGCAGCCCTGTCTCAGGCCCCTAGAGGCCTGAAAGAAATTTGTAGAGCGGCCATTGACCAGAGGCGCAATCCAGGGAGAGGCAATACACACTTTCACCCAATTTATGAAGACTGATGAGAATCCTAGCTTCTTCATTACTTCGAACAAAAATTCATGTCTCACCCTGTCAAAAGCGTTTGCCAGATCGAGCTTTATCACCAATCCTTTCTCCTTTCTTTGACAGCTGGAGTGAACAGCTTCTTGCACCAGCACTATATTGTCCAGAATCTTTCTTCCTTTATGAAACTGCCTTGGTTTTCAGGGATGATGGCTGGCAGAATGTTTTTAAGCCTATTGGCTATGATTTTTGAAACTAACTTATAGCTTGTATTGCACAGGGATATCGGCCTAAACCTGCTGAAGTCTGAAGCGCCTTTCTCTTTAGGGATCAAAGCAAGAAAGGCAGAATTAATACCTCCGCCCATTTTAGCACAATTTTGGGACTTTCTGACCATTCTCAAAGGTCTTTTTTAATTGTTGACCAACATGTCAAGAGAAACCTGACTGAGAACCCGTCCGGACCTGGGGCTTTGTCAGGGTCCATGCTGTCCAGAACATCCTTTACCTCTTCCATACCAATCGGAGCTGTTAGCTTGACATTATCCGAGTCCTGAACGCAATTGGGAATTAGATCGAGCGGATAGAGGTGAGGGTCGATCGCTGGCTCTTCAGGGGCCGTATAAAGATCCTGATAATAGGAATAAGCAGCTCCCTTAATGCCTTCAAAATCCTTAATTACAGTGTCTTGATGATGAATCTCTAAGACTGATTTAAAGTTCTTGCGGGCCTCAGCTTGTTTATGAAAGAAGCTGGTGTTTTTATCTCCGGAGTGCAACCATAAAGTTCTCGACTTTTGTCGCCAATATTCTTCCTCCTCCCTGCTTGATCTGTGGACCTCTTTTTGAAGCTCGACTTCTTTTTGTAACATGCTCGGGGAAACTGGACTTTGCTTCATGACAAGCTGATGGACAGCCAACTTGTTTAGAGTTTCTTTTCTCTTGGCCATTGGGGATTTTAGATTTTTGGCCCATTCTTTTAGATTTCTTTTGAGGGTCCCAATTTTCTCTTCCCACACAAAGAACGGGGAGCCGAGGACAGGCTTATTCCAGGAATCAGATACCACCTCTTGAAAACCCTCTTGCTGAATCCAAAGAGGGCTAAAACAAAAAGGAATGGGGCCAAAATTAGTGTCCTGGGAGAGCTCGAGAAGGATGGGCTTATGATCAGAGGTGAGATTTGGAAGGATTTTAGAGGAGGCCATAAGGCCACAAGTCAAGAAAGAGTTATGGACAAGAAATCTATCCAGCCGGGCAGCAATGTGGCTAGGGCCAATTCTTTTGTTGGACCAGGTGAATTTACCTGAAGAGGGCTTAATGTCTTCCAGGTCCTAGCCCAGCATTATATCTTCAACCCATTCTCTGGCAGGGTCCCTTACAATGGAGCCTCCCTTTTTCTCTTCGAGGGCTAGGGTGACATTCAGATCACTGGCAATAATGATATTCCCAGGATTTTGCTCTAAAATAAATGATTGAAGCGAGTTCCAGCAATTTTTTTTTTCATTGGGCAAAACAGGAGCATAAACATTAAACATACTTACTTGCTGCCCAGATTCCTTGTGAAGAAGCTGAGTGAGAAGCCAGTGTTGGCTGCTTTTTTCTTGAAGAAAATCATACATATCGCTGTTCCAAAAGGTGGCTATTCCACCAGAAGCGCCTCTTGCGCTGACCGCTCTTCCTTGACCTTTTTTCCAAAAAACTTTGCTTGACTGGAGGAGGGAGAGATCCTCCATCTTTGTCTCCTGGATGAGGAGGATTTCAGGCGAGTACATTCTCACTATATCTTTCAAGGCTTCTTCTTTCGGCCTACTGCCTAATCCTCTGCAATTCCAGGAGATGTATTTCATTATTTATTGATGTGGGGGGAAGAGGCTCCTATTGGAGCCTTGTTGTTCTTGCGCCCGGATCTGGTGTTCATCATAGCTTTGAGGGTTTTTTGGGACCCATGGAGAACATCTGAGTAAGTTTTTTCCTCTCTCAGTTTCTTCTTGGATTTGCGCCCTCTGGTCATCTTGATAGGGGAGATTAGCGAATTATCAGTCTCGGAATCCCTGTCTTCTGAGTCTCCCTCAGAGTCTGAGGCTAGACTAATGTGTTCTTCGCTGCCTTCATTTCTTTTCTGACAGTCCTCTGCTGGAGGGACATTTGTTTCGTCTTCTGATTCCTTCACTTGCTTCCCCTTGTTTTTTGAATCCTCTTGGGGGTCCTTGATGTCCACTTTTTCTCCAGAGGAGGGGCCGGCTTTAGCAGGGGGCGGCTTCCCCATAGAGACTGAGGTGTTCTTCCCCGGCAGCATTGGAACTGCCTTTCCATTTCTGATTTCTTTCCATCCTTCTTCTTCAACCGAGATCCCTGATGGCGCTCTTGGGCAGTTTCTCTGAAAGTGACCGTGCTCCTGACAGGTGCGACATTTGAAAGGAAGCTGCTCGTAATCCAGCTTCTGGTAGTGCTGCCAATCTCCAACTTTGAGTTTGATCGCTTCTGGAAGGCCGGCTTCTAAGTCCACTTCCACGCAGATTCTAGCGCATGTGTATTGGCCCTTGTGATCAGCTTTGTCAATGAATCGACCCAGCCCGTTCCCAATCTTCTGCAGGGATTGGTAGCTCCAACAATGAATCGGAAGATTGGGCAAACAGACCCAGACAGGCGCCTCCTTCGGGACATCGACAGAAGGGTCAAAATCGGGGTTCCATTTGTTTAGATACAGTCCTTGGTTTCCCATGAAATATGGGCCGTTTCTAAACACCAGATCTCGGTCTTCTTTGGTGGTAAATTCAAAAATAAAATATCCTCGTCCCACAGCGTAACAGATCACGTTATTTTGCAGCTGGGGTCTCCAGTTCCTCTGAATCCAATCATCCGTGGTTTTGGTGGAGGGCCAACGACCCATAAACTGCCCGACCAGACCTCTTTCTGACAGAGCAAGAGCTATTTTGATCGGTTGATCCTCTGGCAGATCTATCTCTGGAATTTCTTCAAGTTTTTTTATAAATTTTGGGGGCTCGGCGTTCTGGATCTTCTTCCCTTTTTTCGTCAGGAGCCTTCGAAATGCTTCAGCAGAGGAAGAGGGAGGGGTGGGAGCGGACTCCCCACTCCCAGGGCCGCTCATGGCAGCGCACAGCAGATGGATGGCGGCGGCTGACCTAGACTCGGCTCAGAGCAGAGCAGATCACGCGGCTATCGGAGTTTCATCATCTTTAAAATGTTTTTAAAATGCTTAAAAAACAATTTAAAATTATTTAAAAACAATTTAAAATGCTTTTGAAACAATTTAAAATGATTTAAACGTATTTTAAAATAGTTCAAAATAATTTAAAAACAATTTAAAACGCTTTCAAATGCTTTAAAAACGATTTTAAAATGCTTTAACAACAATCTAAAACGCTTTAGAGTACTTTAAAATGTTTTAAAATGCTCTTAAAACAATTTAAAATACTTTAAAAACAATCTAAAATGTTTCTGAAACGGTTCACAATGCTTTAAAAACAATTTACAAATAATTTAAATGTTTTAAATAGAATTTAAAAATAATTTAAAATGTTTTAATAAGAATTTAAAATTCTTTAAAAACAATTAGAAATGCTTTAAAATGCTTTTAAAATCTTTTTAAAATGTCTGAAATGGTTTCAAAATAGTTTAAAATGCTTTAAAGTCATTTTTAAATGCTTTGAAAATAGTCTTAAATCCTTTAAAAACCATTTTAGACACTTTAAAATGAATTTAAAATGCTTTAAAAACAATTTTAAAAGCTTTAACGTGCTTTAAAATGTTTTTAAAATGCTTTAAAAACAATTTAAAATTTTTTTAAAAAACAATTTAAAATGCTTTAAAACAGTTTAAAATAGTTCAAAATAATTTTAAAACAATTTTAAATGCTTTAACAACAATTTAAAATGCTTTAAAGTACTTTAAAATGCTTTCAAAACAATTTAAAATACTTAAAAAAACAATTTAAAATGTTTTAAATACGGTTCACAATGCTTTAGAAACAATTTACAAATAATTTAAATTGCTTTAAGAACAATTTTAAATGATTTTAAATAATTTAAAATGTTTTAAAAACAATTTAAAATGCTTTAATAACGGTTTAAAATGTTTTAAAAATAGGTTACAATGCATTGACAACAACTTAAAATACTTTAAAAAAAATTAAATTGCTTTAAGAACAATTTAAAACTATTTTAAATTCTTTAAAAACAATTTAAAGTGTTTTAGAAAATTTTTAAAATGATTTAAAAATAAGTTTAGTGCTTTAATAACAATTGAAAATGCTTTAAAAACCTTTTAAAATGCTTTAAAAACAATTTAAAATGTATTAAAAACAATTTTAAATGCTTTTAAATGTTTTTAAAGTGAATTTAAAATGCTTTAGAAACAATTTTAAATTTTTTAAAAACAATTTAAAATGCTTTAAACACAGTTTAAAATAGTTCAAAATAATTTAAAAACAATTTTAAATGCTTTTAAAATGCTTTAACAACAATTTAAAACGCTTTGAAGTACTTTAAAATGCTTTCAAAACAATATAAAATACTTAAAAAATAATTTAAAATGTTTTAAATACGGTTCACAATGCTTTAAAAACAATTTCCAAATAATTTAAATTGCTTTAAGAAAAATTTTAAATTATTTTAAAATAATTTAAAATGTTTTGAAAACCATTTAAAATGCTTTAAAAACACTTCAAAATGCTTTAAAAACAATTTAAAATGCTTTAATAACGGTCTGAAATGCTTTAAAAATAGGTTACAATGCATTGACAACAACTTAAAATACTTTAAAAATAATTTAAATTGCTTTAAGAACAATTTAAAATGATTTTAAATTCTTTAAAAACAATTTAAATGTTTTAGAAAAAATTTAAAATGCTTTAAAAATAAGTTTAGTGCTTTAATAACAATTGAAAATGCTTTAAAACCCTTTTAAAATGCTTTAAAAACAATTTAAAATGATTTAAAATGTAGTAAAAACAATTTTAAATGCCTTAACAACAATTTTAAATGCTTTAAAAACAATTTAAAATGCTTTCAAAATAAGTTCAAGTGCTTTAGAAACAATTTAAAATGCGTTAAGAACAATTTAAAATAATTTTAAAACGTTTTAAAAATGCTTTAAAAAACATCTTAAAATGTTCTTAAAAAAAATGTTTTAAAATGCTTTAAAAACAATTAGAAATACTTTAAAAATGGTTTTGAATTTTTTTTAAAACATCTTAAAATGGTTTGAAAATAGTTTAAAATGTTTTAAAGACATTTTCAAATGCTTTGAGAATAGTTTTAAATACTTTAAAAACCATTTTAGATGCTTTAGAATGAATTTAAAATGCTTTAAAAACAATTTGAAAAGCTCTAAGGTGCTTTAAAATGCTTTAAACACAATTTAAAATTCTTTAAAGACAATTTAAAATGGTTTTGAAACAATTTAAAATGATTTAAACATAGTTTAAAATAGTTCAAAATAATTTAAAAACAATTTAAAACGCTTTCAAATGCTCTAAAAACAATTTTAAAATGCTTTAACAACAATCTAAAATGCTTCAAAGTACTTTAAAATGTTTTAAAATGCTTTCAAAACAATTTAAAATACTTCAAAAATAATTTAAATTGCTTT
>APFE030710998.1:2684-17391 GCA_000404065.3 Pinus taeda | reverse complement strand
ACAGGGGGGGCGGCAGCCCCCCCTATCCGGGGGGTTTGAGGGGGGTGGGTAGCCCCCCTCTACGGGGTTCGGGGCAGCTCCCCAAGAAATTTATTTTTTGGACCCTATATTAGGTTGGGCGAACCTACCTATGGTTTTCGGTCCATGGTTTTGGATGCAATGGTTTTTCGGTCCATGGTATTATATGCTTTAGCATGTATAAATATGTATTGTAACATTGAAAGGAATATAATGAAAAATCAAGATGGTAGTCTCGATCTTGAGATCCAGTGGGAAATCTCTGTGTATATGTGTTTTATGTGTTATGCTCTCGCATTTTTATTTTTCCTGTGATTTAGAATTCGTATGCAGGTAATTTCTGTACGGGGTTAAAACCTACAATGAGTATGGTTCTTTTTCTATTTCAACCTCGTTAAAAAATGAAATAGGTCTCATGAGGATAGTTATTTTCCTATATCAATCTCGTTGAAAAATGAAATAGGTATCTTGAGAATAGTTCCTTGAGTGTCTAGAAATCTTTAAAAAATTGATTTTGGGTTTGACATGACTTGGTTTTTACATTTTCCAAAATTCCCCATTGTGCACACTTAGGCTTCAATAACAGTGCACATATATGTGTACTTTGTTTTCTGAAACAGAGCATATGTGCATTGGTTTCCTCCAGGACTTCCACACATACCTGAAATTTTTGAAAATTTTAGTTTTATCCTCGTCAAGTCTATAGTTTTTGGTTTTTCCTAATCAGTTACACTTGTTGGTATCTTCTTTCAGGCTCTATTAGTCTCGTTGAGTGCTATGAAAATATTTTCATGTGGTTGTCTTGGTTTTTCAAATCAGGGTAAAGTCTTATTTGATGGATGGTCAGTCCATCAAAAGAGAGATATGTTGCTCTTGCCTTGTTGACTTTCTATCTTTCTTCTTTCGATTAGATTAGGTTTTGAGTCTAGTTTTATCTTTTGTGAAAGATTATTTTGTGTTTCAAAAATACTAATTTACTGTTGGGTGTGGAGCCTGATTATCTTATTTATTCAAAGGTATCACTGAATTGGACCGAAGTTCGTAATGGGACAACAATGCCACCCATTATTTGCACTGCAAGGGGGGTCGAAGGGCAGGCGAGAATGATATTTAGGAGCCCCACCTTGACAGGGGATTGGGGGCAGCGGCCCCGAAGCTAAAAATAAATGTAAAATTACCTTGTAAAATGTTGTAATTTCATAGTCATCTAGGCCGTTCATTAGGCGGAAATATAGGTTGTCGTTGCTGTCAATATGGAAGTGTTTGTGATGGAAAATTCTTGTGACATGTGAGGTTTCCCATTGATGCCCATTGATCATAATACTACTCATGGAGGACCCAAGGATTGAATACAGACATAATAGAAGCAGTGGACTCAAGGATGAAATATATCGGAAACCATTGGAAGAGAAAGCCAAAGAGTAAGAGGAAGAGGTCATTGAAATCCATCGAGAAGAAAATAGGAACACATTGGTTGAGGAGGGTAAACAATGTTATCGGAGGATCTCAAATCCCAATCTAAGAAGAAAACTGTGGAAAAATTTTAAACAAAAGACCATAGTGCATTGGTGAAAACATATCAGCAACATAGTTTATCGATGACTTTATTACGTGTCACATTGAAATATGTAATTGTAATTTGAGCTACGAACATGACTGTTCCAATAGAATAAGCTATAATATGATACCACACCTTCCACTATCGAAAGTTACATATCGCAAGTCTTTAAAGGGGTCACGCTAAAACCGTCGATTGTAATATGTACCATGAACCCAATGGTTCCATTACAATACGCCTTAATACAATATCTCATTCACCATATGAAATTTCATATGACAATTCTTAACAGGATGTTATGGTAAAACCTTTGATTACGATATAATATATCGACCCGATAGGACTACTGAAACAAGTTTATTGTATTATCACGTTCGCAACGTCAGAAGTTATGTATTACAAGTCTTAACAAGATGTCACATAAAATGTCGATTGTGATACTATTACGGACCACTAATTGCGATAGAGTGGTGGAACCCGAATCACTGGTTGCGATAGAGGTTGTGGAATCGATGAATTTATTAACAACTTCTTAATACTATATCGCATTTGTTCCATCAACAGTGGGGGTATTAGGATGTTATATCATGAAGCCATAAGGTTGCGATTGCGGGATTTTCACGAGTTGCGGTTGCAAGAGTTTAGAAAAAATGCAATTGTGATTAATAACATGGCTTGTGGGACATCCATTTGGGCCTTGGATGAATATTAAAAAGCCTCTCCAGTATATTATGTAATAATATAACTATGAAAGTTGTGATTGTGATTAAAGCTATGATATGGCATGTGGGGACCTCTATTGTTGTCATTTCCATAACTAACAAGGATATGTTATAATTGGTTGAATATTAACAAAAGACTCTCTGATATATATTTTTAATATACAACTCAGCCTCCCTCCAATATATGTGACCTTTGGTCATTGGTGAAACTCGTATAAAAATGAGTTAAATTGATTCACTTCAAGGAGGGGATCTCGAGCATTGATTACAAAGTAGAAGAAAAAGTTCACAACTCCTAAACTTGAAGGAATAGAGAAATCGAAAGATTGAGTAGGAAAAACAAGCTGAAGGTCGATCGAGTGAAGAAGGAAGTTGGAGGTCCAGCAAAGGAAGAAGGAAGCTGAATGTCGGGCCTCTCTTGACTGGTTTATTCATTAAAAGGATCAGACCTATGATGAATCCATTAAAGAAAGGCCCGTGATCTGTTCAAGGACTGCATAGACAGGACTGTTTCTAATGGAATACACAATGTGAATTTGTGATGTTCACACATTTGAAGTACTCTTGAAGCGTATTCCTGAAGCAACTGCCACGATAGTCAGAACCAAGGGTTGAAACAAAGAGTTGTTTGTGTACAAAACTTAGTACAGTTCATTGTAGACACATTGAAGTTGTGTGAATATTATTGAATATCATGATGGCTATTTGAAATCAACATGAGGTAATTTTGTAGACTTTGTTTGGGCAACATGAAGAGTTGTGAAGACTCCTTCATATGAAGAAAGGTTGTAATTGATGTAGTAATGAAGTTGTAGATTGACAAAACACAATGCTGAAGATTTTGAGAGAAGTATAATACAATCAAAACATTTCTTGACAAATAAAAACAATAGGGTCAGAGCCCTTAGGGTTGGTGCCTCATAATTGGAAGGATTGGTGTCCTTGGAGTTGGTGCTTCTAAATCCAAGGTTGGTGACTTGACAAGATAGGGTTGGTGCCCTAGAGGTTGGAGCCTCGAGAAAGACCAAGTTGGTGCCTGGAAATGGGTTGGAGCCCTATATATATTGTACCTGATTTATTGTAAATATTATATTAATAAAATCATTTATTCCTATTGTTCATTTTCTATTCTAAATATAATTGATTTAATTGGTAAAAGTAGCAATTGAAAATAAATATTGATTCACAACCCTCTCGGTATTTCGAACAAAGTTATGTTTGATTTAGGGCTTTTTCCCCTAGAAGGAAAACCCTTGCTATATATGAGGGGATTTTATTTCATTTATGTAGATGTGTATGCTAAATGGGAACGAGGAGATTATGTGAGAGAGAAGAGGGAATTACAACAGATATGTTGTAGGTTGTATCTCTTCATTTTGCTGGATAATATAAAAGGAAGGACTGGTTGTTTCTACATGGACGTAGCCAAAATTGGGTGAACCACATATATCTATGTCTATCTTGTTTTATGTGTTTTATGTGTTCATATTTCTGCAATATTTTATGTGTTCCATTACTCTGTAATATATAATTTTCTAACATTTACAAGATTAGGTATTGCTTGTGAAAAATACTTCTTATGTTAGTTTCAAAACGAAAAGTTAGTTTCTTTCTCTTACTGAGGTGTTCATGAACTGTACTTTTTACTGCAAGTGAATTCATAACATTCAATTAGGGAAAATTCATTTTAGTGATTATTGGTTTCTTGTTGCATTTTTCAAATTTCTGAGTGATTGTATGTTTAGAAGAGGAATTTCTTGATTTCTTGTGTTATCAGGCAAAGTGAAAATTTGAAGTTATTTTGAATATTTGGGTGATTCGAACTTGGATATATGCATTTTAGGAAAAGCGATATAGTGGGATTTAAGGTTTTTGTTTACATTTCCGTTGAAAAAATTGAAAGATTCTTTCCTTACTTTAGATAGATTTTGATTGAAATGAAAAGATTACATTATCATTTTCAACTGCATTAGGATTTGCATCAAGTCATAATTTCACTAGTTTCACATACATTACCTTTGAGTAAAAAACAACTCTTAAAATCAATGCTAATAAAATCAATATAGAGATTTTTATTTCTTTAGGGCTCTTTTCCACCTACAATAGATCAAGTTGTAGGGATATGAAATAGGGAAGTGAGTTAACTTTCCAAAGCTATAGATAATGGCATTATCATCTTATGATAGGGCGAAAAATCCATTTACTGCAATTTTTCTCTCGGAATATCCCTTTACAAAGGAGTCAAGCACAAGATCATATCAAACCCAGTGATGTGATCGACCCCACTTCATTGGCTATGGTAGAGTGATTTACATGTACTAAAAATGGTTCCAAAAGGTGCTTCAGAGTCACATGGAAGTAAACCTCAGATTAACCATGTTGAGGAATTTTCAAGGGCATTGAGATTTGTCACTCTGCCCTTGCATGTATGTTTGATCTACGACTGTCTCCTTAGGTTAAATTGTTTTATGTTGTAAACTTAGTGACCATACTCTTATGGATTCTACTCGAGGTGATGATGGAGGGGAAGTCTCTATTGTAGTTAGAATAAACATTGGCTAGATTCACTTGGAAATTTATGGAGGGTATTCTTCATTCGAGATGGCATAAATGAAGTTTACTTGCACTCGATCGTGTATATTAAGTAGGTTTTCAGTGTAACTGGTTCCACCTTCTCTATCTATAGCCAATTTTCACTTTGATTTCTACGACATTGGATTTCATCACCAACTAGTGTTTTCACTATGAAAAGCTTGTTTGCATGGTTTGAATCCTTATATTTTTTAGCATGTGTTAATTTTTTTTATTTTTATTTTTAGAGACCTTAGGATTGGGTTGTGAATACTATTTTATTTTGTGATAAAATTTCATCCTAGTTGGATCACCAAGGTAGTCATGTAGAATGCAGGGTAAACCCCCTCAATACACACCTAGAAATTAGAGGAGATTAAAAATGAAAGTTCAAATTCAACAAGATGTAGAGCCTCAAAAGAACCTAAAACATGGACAATTTTACAACTTGAGATAGTAGAAACCAGAGTGAATCCAAAACAAGAAGTAGAATCAGGCTTAGCTCCTTTTGGACTAGAGATTACCGAAGTATTTCAACTTGAGTTTGATACTGGTGACGTTTCAAACACTGAACTAACTCAACCAGAAATAGAACAAACTGAGTCTAAAGTTTCTCAACTTGAATGAAATTCGATTGTTATAGCTCCTACTACTGAGCCACATTCACCTCAAAGGAAGATGATAATTGTGACTGAATTACCTCCTTGATTAATTAGCATTGAAGATATTACTAGAAACAAAGAGGGAGAAACACGTCATCTCCATTTACTAGGGGTGAATATTTTTAAACAATATTTCCTTTATCTCCTTTCCGACCTGACCTTTGGTCTTCTACCACCACTATAAGAAAAAAAATCATTTGTGAGGGTCGTGCCTATAACAGACCTTCAAGGTCTGTCACCAATGTCACATATGGTGACAGTATTTAAAAAATCATTGTTGTAAGTGTATATAGTGATGGTCCTTTAAGGTTTGTAACCAAAGCCATTTTCAATAACACTTTTGGTGAGGGTTGTTAAAGGCCCATCACTAATTCTCTCTTTGGTGACACTTTTGGTGAGGGTCGTTAAAGTCCCATCACTAATTCTCTCTTTGGTGATACTTCTAGTGACGATCTTTTATGGACCATCACCAATGATATTTTTCGTTACTTTTGTTGACAGTCAATAAATGTTCGTCATTATTGATCATTCCAAAGAGTTTTTGGTGACGCTTCATGCCAATGACAAACCTTTAAGGTCCGTCATCAATGTCGCATATAGTGATGGTCTTTAAAAAATGGTTGTTGTAAATGTATATAGTGATGGTCCTTTAATGTTTGTCACCAAAGCCATTTTCAATGACACTTTTGGTGAGGGTCATTAGAGGCCCGTCACTAAATCTATCTTTGGTGACACTTTTGGTGAGGGTTGTTAAGGCCCATCACTTATTCTCTCTTTGGTGACACTTCTAGTGATGATGTTTTATTAACCCTCACCAATTATTGTTTGTGTTACTTTTGGTGACGGTCAAAATATGTTCGTCATAATTGATAATTCCAATGAGTTTTTGATGATGCTATGTGCCTGTTACTATATTTATTGTTAAAAAAAACAATTTAAGTTCATTGTTGTGGAGTCTTTTTCATTATGTGTCCAAGGTCATAGTGGTAATAATAGTTAGTGAATTTGTTAAGAATTAATGTGTATCATTTCCTTCAAGTCATAATAATATAATTTTCCTATGATACAACACATGATTCATCTCTAGTAGGTTTATTATCTAGCAAATTTCCTTTAAATAAAATTCCACTAGTGTCTGTAGGAACTATATTATTTAATACATAATCAAGCTCTTTCAATTCTATTAATGATAGAGACCTAGCACTCCTCAACACTCATGGTACACTTAAACATGCTTTGGAACAACAAACTAACATTCCTTGGCACCTCGCATGTCTAGGAACATCTTTGTACCTAGAGCATCTTTGTACCTAGAACATATTTGTACCTAGAACATCTTGCCATGAGTAAGAGACCCAAGCACACGTTGGCATGCCCTAGCATAGCATACCACTCCCCTATCATGCGTTGGCATGAACTGTAGTCCCTAGCATGCCTAAAACATGTCGGCATAATATTTCATTGACAAACATTACCACTTGGCACACATTGGCACTTGGCATGTGTTGGAACATGTTATAAGTGTGCCTAGCATGCCCCTTTTGAAAAAGATAAAGTCTTGACTTATTAACCCTCTTATGTGTTCATTTCCTTGCATTTTAGCTTGGTCATTCCTTTTGTTGCCTTGAAACTCCTTAACACATATTGGCATAATCTAGCACCATGCACATCCTAGCATGTCCTAGCACCTAGCATGCCCTGGCACTATTTGGCACATGTTAGCACACCCCAAAACTAAATGGCACACTCTATCAATTCTTGACATTCATTGATATTCCTTGGCATACCTTACTCGTGCTTAGAATACCTTGTCACTCCTTCCTTGACATGACAGCTAGAACTCATTGACACTCCCTGACACACCATCATATTCATTCACTTCCATGCATTTTGACCTAGTTCTCCCTTGTGTTGTCATATTACTCCCTAACACTCCACAACATTCATTGGCACCCTCTAGCACACCTTAGCACTCTTCTATATGCTCTGCCACTTCATAGCATGCATCACACTCCATGACACGCATTGGCACTTGGCACGTGTTGGAACTTGGAAAGTCTTAGCATGTTTGGCATGTGTTGAGATGACTTGGTATGCTTTGAAATGGTTTAATATTAAATTTATTTAAGATCAGTTATTGGAAAGTAGATGAGAAGAAAAAGAGGAAGATTTGACACTTAGAATGCATTGACACTTGGCACTTGGCACCTATTGACACCTGGTGTTGGTGTGCCTAGCATGTCCCTCATGGAAATGGTAAATTGATGACTTATTAACCCTATTATGTGCTTATTTCCTTGTAGTTTAACTTGTTCCTCCCTTTTGTTGCCTTGATAATTCCTAGCATGCATTATCACACCCTTATATATCTTGGCATGCCTTAGCACTTGGCACATCTTAGATTGTTTGACATGTCTTCGTACTATATGGCACATGTTAGCATGCCTTAGAATTCCTTAACACAACTTGGCCGTCATGACCTCACAACTAGCATTACATTTTTCCATGACTTGGTAACCTTACATTCACTAGAATACCTTGGCACTCCCTAATTGTCATGTCTTCTCTTATCCTCCACAATGTCCCAGGTTGATGAGGAGATCAACGGAGGCAACCACAGACCAAGATTTTAGTTCGGTAGCTAGCCCTACCAAACTAGAAAGGGCTCTCTATATGAAATTGTAGCCAATATATGACTAGAATGTAAATGATTTTAGGCTAGATAGTGAGGCTCAAGTGGGTTTTGAAAAATTTAGGGTTTTGTTGCTGGATAAGGGAGAAAAACCAGGTAGCTAGGTCAGAGGATCAAAGGGTTACAACAATAAATATATAAAGGAGAAAGGTAGAATTACATTTGTGATGGATCTTAGGGTTTTTTGGTATAGAGTAGTGTTTATAAGAAGAAAAAAGTATTAATGAGCATGAAACATGAGTTCATTAAGCAAGAAATAGAGTAACACATAATGATTTTTCCATCAAAACAGAGCTTTATGCAAAGAATTTTGTTTATAAATTGTAAGGAGAACCATTGAAGAATTGATGAATGGAAAGAGAATATGAATATCTTTCATATAAAGGTATAATAGAGAAAAAATAACATCACAAGCTTACTTCACATGAATTCCTAGATAATAGTTGTAAACTATGTCCTTCGTTTTCCAGAAAATGTCCAAGTATAAGCTACAATAGTTCTCTCCTCTGAAATCCAACCTATTCTATCACTGAGAAACTGATACATAAATACCAAAACAACATCTCCCCACTTTTAGGGGTCGAATCCATGGCCCTAAGAACTATTCCATGATGTGCTTTAACCAAACCCTAATGTCTAGGGAGGTTAAAAACAACTTCTACAATTAACTTTGACTACAACCTCTCTCATAAATGAAGTCAAAGTTACATAAAAATAGATTAAAAAGACTAACCACCCATTATTTACATTTAATTTTACCCCTCACATTCATATACTTCACCCTTTTGACTTTTACTAAAGTCAAACTATGAATTACAAAAAATTACACAGTGAAAATTTTACACAAATCTCAGAAATTTCCAGGTGTGCATCGATCTGTTGGAGGCCATTTTGTAGTCTCTTTATGACATCCAAATATTGATGTGAGAGTGTAGATGTCTTTAGATTATATGTTCACTTAAAATGACCAATTTTTTGTTGAGGTATGGCCATTATCCCAAGGTGTCTCCAGGTGCGCAACGAAATGGAAAAAAAGGGGCAGAAAGGTAATGTTTGCCCTCTTTTTTGAAAATTTCTCAAAAAATGAACCCCAGAAAAGGAAAGTGGGAAAATGGGTTTTGAGAGGGCGTCATAAGATTTCCAAAAATTCTAATTTTCCATCATCTAGATCCCTAAGGAAGAAGCGTAGCGTGAGTTCACTGTGCTCCTAAATAGAAAATTGCGAAAAAATTGCAAGTTTGCACCAAAACAAAAAAATTTCTCCAAATCACCCCAAAATTTGTCTAGATATGTTTGATGAGGTATTTCATGCAATCACGAATGCATCATAAAGAAAATCTAACTTACCCTTCTCCTCTTGGTTGATTAGTGTTTCCTTGAATTTTTCCTTCAATACCTTCATTTTGACTTTGGCAACCTGATTCCTTGTGTAATATTGGATGGCCCTTTTCTTTTCAAATTTTTTATCCCTTTTCGCATTTTCAAGGATATTCTCAAGGTGGAAATTGACTTTTTCAAGCATCTCCCTATCCTCATTTATTTCCATGGCAATCCTCTCTTTGAATGTCAATTCTTCCATTGGTGGCTTTTGTTCTCTTACCCTCTGAAGTGCCTTCCTAAGACCCATTGTCCTTGTTACGCAAAAATATCGTCACCATGACTATTTGCAGTCAGTATGGGTATATCATCACTTATACTAGCCTCCTAAGCAAGTCTCAGACCTTAGCTCTTCATGTCAAGCTTTGAAAATGAGAGAAAGACATTGAAAATCAATATTACTCTAGTTCCGCACTTTCTCCTACTTTTGCCTGCGGACCCGCACCCTTTTTTCATATTACCTGCGTACCTACACACTCTATCTATAAAGGGGGTGGGTGTGTACCCCTGTAAAAGTCAAAAGGGTGCAAGTTTATCCTAAAAACTCAATTTTGGGTTAATTCTAGATGTTTCTAGAAGGATTTTTGACGTGGATTGTTCGCTCCAAGGTGGTTCATCCATCCCAAAAGAGAAGGAGCTAATCCCTTGATAGAATGAGCTATCCCTTTGAAGGAGGGCTTTATCCCTTTAAAGGAGGACCTAGTAACTTCCCTCCATTGCACTATAAATTAAGGCATTGGGTCAGTTGCTGGAGAGGTTAGAAGATGAACATTTTGAGGGTAAATGCTAATGGAATTGGGACTTCCTAGTTAAACTTGAGAGGAGAGATCATATACCTTTTAGTTTCATTGGGAAGTGAGTGAAACTTGTCAAAGTAGAGGAGACTTCTTGTCGAACCCTGGGAGGAGGTTGTACAACATCAAGGCACAGGTTGTAAAGTTCTTCTTCATTTGAATTAATACAATCAAATTCATTTTTCTCAACAAATTGTCTTATGTGGTTTGTTTCATAATCTCCTTGATCATTATGATGAATATGCTTTATGATATTGGCTTTTCAAGTGCTATTTAATTTGTTTGCTTGTTTTGTGTTTGCAGACTTACACTTCAAGGAAGCTCATTCGGAGCGAAGGAGCGACGCTTCCACAAACTTGCACTGGATCCAAGGTAGGCCTAAAACACTTGTTTGCCTTTGTTTTAATTGCATATTTAGAGAAAAATAGTTTTTGATTGGCTTGCTTGTCACCAGATATCTTTAGATACTAGGAAGGTCGATCTTGTATGCAACCTCAACTCATTCCGCGTGACAAAATGGCAACTCCGCTGGGGACTTGATTGTTTTCCTTGTTTTTCTTTGACCTGAGAAACTTTCCTTTTTGTTTTTGTTTTTGGCTTGTTGTGTGTCGAGTTGGGTGGATTTAGTGGATCTAGGTTTGTTTTGGCTTTTCATAACTTTAGGAGAAGTCCGCATCCTATGCTTGTATCACAGTGTGTACCTCTATGCATGTTTACTTTGCACACAGAGTGTGCACGCACTTGTGCAAACTCTGAGCCTGCGAACCCTGCTAAAATTTTGAAAAAACTTGACTTTTACTCTTGCAATTAGTTTTATCTTGGTTTAGGTGTTGTTATCCTCTGCCCAGACCTGCATGTGACTTGTCAAAAGCTTTCCTTGGTCTAATTTCATTGGTGTTAGGGTTTTAGGTGAAATTCCTAGAAGTTTTGGTTGCCGGTCTTGATTTTCATTTTGGTCGTGTAGTAGCTCAGAGCTTAGAAGTGTAGAAGCCTTAGATCACCTTCTTTTTTACTGGCCCTCTTATGAGTTTGACCATTTGCAAAATCTACCTTTGTTGAGGAATACCTCTTGTGTTTTCTCTTTGCAAAACTTCGAAAAGCTTGTGTTAAAAGTTTGGATTTCACTTTTACAAAAAAGAACAAAAATCATTTGTTTTTGACTGATTTGTGATTCTCGACAACTTATTCCTTGGTTTTCTTATTTCCAAGTGAAACATCCTTGAAAAAACAAAAACATTTTGTAAGCTTTTACTTCAAGTAGTTTTTTATAGTTTGTAGATCTTAAGATTGCTTTGTTCATAGTTTTCTCAAGATTTGCTTTATTCATAGTTTTCTCAAGATTTGCTTTAGTCATAGTTTTGAGTGTTTTGATAAAAATACAAAAATCTCTTTTGAAAAAAGTTTGTTTTGGTAGCATTTGAGCATTTGAATGAAAAAGGAAATTCTTGTGCAAATAACTAGTTGTCTCGTTTTAAGTGCATTGGAACAAAAACTCTTCTTTAAATTTGTTTGTTAAGAAATATTTGTGTTTACACGCATTTGCATTCTCAAACTCTTTCCTAGCTAGAAGTTCACTGAAGAGAAAATATTGTTTAATCATCTTAAGTGCATCTTTTTAGTGATTTCGAGTCGAGTCTTCACACCATGAGTTTCA
The DNA here is from genome assembly GCA_000404065.3 of Pinus taeda. Lineage (NCBI taxonomy): Eukaryota > Viridiplantae > Streptophyta > Pinopsida > Pinales > Pinaceae > Pinus > Pinus taeda. Next base: position 5,343 of record APFE030710998.1, on the reverse strand, counting down.
TCTCCGCACCTCTTGACTTAATCAAAAATCAATAAAAATAAGGCTTAAAGTAAAATTAATCTAGAAATCTTTTTATCTCTAGGGCTCTATTACACCAACATAGCTTAGGCTAGTGCCTTGGAGTAGGGAGTACTTAACTCTCTAAGATAGTAAAACAAACAAGTAGTTGTATCTTGCGGTAGGAGAGAAATCCAATTGTTGCATCTATGCTCTGGGAAAGCTCCTCTTAAAGGAGAAGCACGAGATCGTGTCCGAACCAGTGTGGGAATCAATCCTTCCTCATTGGGAACGATGCCAGATATTCATGTATTACAAACGGTAAACCTCAAATTAACCATTGTCGAGGAGCCTGGGGTCACTTGTTGGTAAACCTCGGTTTATGTTGAGGAGCCTTCAAGGGGATTGAGCTTGCTACTCTGCCCTTGCGTGCGTATCGGATCGTAGACTGTTCCCCCAGGTATATTTGTTTCGGTTGGTAACCATAGTGACCATATTCTATAAGATTCTTCCTAAGGTGACGGTGGCTGGAGGATCCCACTGTACCTACAGTAGATGTCGACTAGACTTACTTGGATTTTCTTGGGGGTTCTCTTCACTCGAGACGGTTAAGTGGAGAAACTTGTGCTAGTCTATTCATTAAGAAGGTTGTTGGGGTAACTGTTCCAACTGCTATTTCTGTATCGAACTCTGCGACGTTGGATTTCATCACCAGCTAGTGTTTTCGGTATGGAAAGTTACTGTTTATGTGTGATTGATCTCTTAGATTCTTTAGGCGTGTGATTCAATTTGTTTGGCTCTTTATAGGCTTTAGGTCGTTTTCATTGAGATTTTACTTTGTTTTTGTGTGAAGTAGTTAAAAGTTTTTAACCGTGGCTGAATTACCGAGGAATTCCCATAGACTTCAGGGCCAACCTCCCGACTTTTCACCAAGCCAGCTTGAAGGGCTACGGGCCCTGGTAACTCCTAGTGACAGTAGAAGTGGGTCACCTGAAAGAAGAGAATCCGCTTTGGCGGGATATAATCCTAATTTTTCGGCATTAATAGCATATTATAGTGCACAACCTATATCCGTTTCAGAAGTTACTGGTAGTGTTGCATCTACTAGTGATATAGGTGAAGAACCTGAAATATCTGAACCCGAATCTAAAATTGCTACTACTCCAATATCAGGGTTTGCTTCTCCAGCTTCTAGTGGTCCTAGTTCAACTAGGGTAGAAGTGATAATTACCCAAGATCTTCCTTCTAGACTAATAGCTATTGAAGAACTTGTTATTTCGGACAACGAAGAAGGCATCCCTATTCCAGAAGATCGACCTACCTTAGACCTTAGGGAGAGTGAATCAATCTTTTACAGTCCACCTAGGAGTAGTGCTTGGTATATCTCATTGACCGATTTTTTGGAAAACCCGAGACTAAGTTTTTCACCACCTCGTATTTCTTATCACCCAACACCTAGAGGTTACTATCCTTTGTTGAATACGTCTAAGCAGTCATCCATGTTTTCTCAATCTCTGGAAGCCTTTTTGTACGGTGGTCCTTTTGTTCCCACTGGGTATCAGTCCATGTTTGGTACTTTTTTGGGAGCATCTCCTCAACCTATTGAACAAAAGTTATTAACCGGAAGTAATGGTACTAAACTGTTGAGTGTAGAAGATATTCTCATGATGTCAGATTCTATTCCCAATCCTCAAGCTCATGGTGGCCAGTCTCCGCCTGGGAGGCAACCTCAAGGTACCCAGTATGTGCCTGGGGGGCAACCTCAAGGTACCCAGTATATGCCTAGGGGGCAACCTCAAGGTACTCAGTTTACGCCTGGGGGACAACCTCAAGGACAGTACATACCTACGGGACAGTACATTCCTCAAGGTCAACCCCAAACTCAGTATGTACCTCAAGGTCAACCTCAGTATCAATATGTACCTCAGGGTCAACCTCAGTATCAATATGCACCTCAAAATCAACCTCAATATCAATATGTACCTCAAGGTCAACCCCAGTATCATTACGTGCCTCAGGGTTATCAACCCCAAGGTCAGTACCCAGCTCAAGGTTACCAACCACCTTCGGGTCAGTTATCCTCAACCTGTTATGGGTCCATACCCCAGAACGAATTTAGTGTGGGATCCATCTCAATCCCAACAGGTCTTGCAACTGAATGCGCAGTTGTCATCTCAACCTAGACAACCCTTGATTTTTGGTTCATCCTAGCAACCTGTCCAGTCTACTTTTCAAACTTCTGCACATTCTGTAGTTTCTCAGTCTAGGCCTAGTATGCCTCGTACTCTGCCTCAAACGTCTGCTGCAACTACTGCAACATCTGCTGCGTCTACCCCACCTTCTTCTGGAGTATTGACAGCTCTGGTTTCTACTGTCCCTATATCTACTCCTAAGACATCTTTGCCTCAGTCTAGACTCGTGGTCCACACTTCGGTTCAGATGCCTATAGGAAGTACAGTTGTCACCACTCAACCTCAGTATAATCAACAACCCTACCAAGGACAGTACCAATACGGTCTTGCTACGCACCAACCAACCTACCAGTATCAACCGTACCCTAGGTATACATATCAACAACCTCAGCAACCCCAGTATGGTCCGGTTAATCCTGGTTTTCCAGGAGGACAAAATATCCCAAATGCGATTCCAATTCCTAGTTATC
>APFE030710988.1:0-24619 GCA_000404065.3 Pinus taeda | reverse complement strand
TGCCTCTGAACTGTGTTACAATGAGGCTCCAAGGCCTATTTATTGTTGAGAAACAATGACAAGACCCTTCACATTCCAAAACCTAACCCTAGGAGATGAAACGCCAAACTGTGGGCCCCCGTTTGGGGGTAAGTTGGTACATCAACTTCCCGGGGTCGTAACTTTAGCCTATGATCTCCGTTTGACGCGTACAATAGCTCATTAGAAAGATCTATTCGAGCACTATCATTGTTGGAATGGGCAACATCGGTCCATTGCATGGACCCATGTTGCCCCTGGATTCCCCAAAAAACATCGTTTAGGGCCTCAAAACGGCTCCGGAAGTTCAAGACCCGAAAAACTGCTAAAAATAGTAAGATGTGCTATAATTAAGGAAACTTAAAATGCTGAGAAAGACAATGGTGGGGGTCCAGGTGGACTTGGCAGGTGGCCACCAATATCCACCTGGATCACTTGGGTAGAGAGAAATATGATGATCGTTTTGTGATATACGACCATAAGGTGGAATCACTATTTTATGGCTTGAGGTGGTTAGCCTCTTGAAGCCCTGGATGGTTTTGGATTGATGTGTTTTATGAGATCCCATATTCATGCTTAGAATATGGCACAAGGGTGACTAGCGGAAGAGAGTTTTGGTTCAAGCATGTCTACAATCAGGTGGTACATGGTAGTCCTATACTAGGATGGCTTTTGCATCATTAATATGAGTTTATTCCTTTGTGTTATCTCATGAGTATTATATTGGTTTATATGTGGATTATGGTTGTTGTTTCCTTGGTATTTCTATTGGTATTATGCTAATTATGAACATGTATTATGATAGTAGCTATGTATGGCTCTCATCATGTTTTTACTTGTAAATGAATGAACAATGTATCTATGGCCTAATGGATGAAATAGGATCTAATGTGTTGAGGCATCAATGCTTCTTAGCGATCCTCAGATGAGTACGAGACTTCTATGTTTAGATATGTTCTTTACACCTGTAGATTACATATTTTTGATATGTTTGACGAAATTCATGCCATGTCTAGTACGGGTCAAGTCAAGGGTTTGTTTAATAAATTGCATCTGTATCATCATTATGCTATTATCTTTCTATTGTGAATGTATCATTGAATTATGGGTATTGACATGGGCCCTAGGCCTGAAAACGTGGCTCAAATCCCAGGGACATTGGAACAACACTGAGAAAAATAGTCCCTAGACACTAGCATACCATGTTGTGGGAGCATCCAAAGCCTTTTAAATGTTGGCATTCCCATATCATGTGAATGTTCGGGGGTTAATTGGTCTAAAAACTTAGTGGGACTCAAGGGCTAGTTACCTCAAAGGTTGGGATGGTTCCTAAGGGTATTGTTGTTATTGTGAAAGGTACGTATGGTGTGTTTCCATCAGTTCCACTTCCTTAATGTGAATTAGGAGGTCGAATCATATCATGGTAACTTCTCATCACATGTTTACCCTAGTTGGACAATTACTTGGGTAAATGTGGGAGGAGGGTGTTACAGAGTGGTATGAAAGCATGGTTCATCCCTCGGAATTGATGGGTAGTGTGTTGGTCATGCATTCATGTCGACTGCATATGTATTCCTTATGCTTGTAGTCCATGTGTTTGTTGAATTTGCACGGTGTTGATCATGGTTGTAGTGATGTCGCCATGTGAAGGTTGATGGTGTTTTTGTAGAATGTGTCATCATGAGTGTATGGTTGTATATGCATTTGCTATGCATGTTAGTGTATATAGGTTGTTTTGCATGCATTGTTATGGTTATGGTTATGCATGCATAATAGGTTAGATATGCATTGTGAGGTCATTGGATGTAGTTATGGAAAATTCCTCAAGGATAGTGATGGATTCTGGATCGCATTCCAAGTTCTGTTCGGTTATGATCGGAGCACCAATCTTGATGTGGTCATGGTTTGATGAGGGTGGAGGTGGTTTAACCTCTAGATTCCCTTGGTTGTTCTTGGATTCATTTTTCTATGTCCCACCTTCATGCTTGGGATATGGCATGGGGGTAACTAGATAAAAGAAAGATTTGGTTCAACCATGTCTATGGTCGAGTGGTACGTGGAAGTCCCAAACTTGGTAGGACTTTCATATGATTAATAAAATCTAAGTTATCTTACTTTTTCACTGATTTATGTGTGTATTTAATGGTCATCATATCTCTGATATTTATATGGTTTTATGTTGGTTATAAGCATGGTTGAATGACTGGTTCATGTCATGGTTATTTCATGTATTTACTTGTAACTGTTAAATGGATGGATGAAAGACCTAATTGATGTTGTAATATCTCAATGGAGAAGGAGGTGACCCTTTTAGTTATGTTTCATAAGTTTTTTTAGTCATTTATGCTCTGTCTTGTATCCTAGACCTGTAGGGTGCATTGATGCCAAGTGTTTGACAGAATTTCATTCCTGGTTGGGGTTTCTCGAGCCTAGTCCTGAGGGTGATTTTAATTGATAAATATTGTTATTATGGTTTTAATTATTTATGGAAATTACAACAAGTTTTGGGCAGAGATCGGGATTCTAGGCTAGAAAATTAGCTTAAATCCCCAGATCGCTGGCACAAAGCTAGCAATTTTGGTCCATAGTCATTGGTAGGCAGGCATGTGAGAGCGACTTTGGGTTTCTAGTCTTTCCCTTTCCCATAGCATGAGAGTGAATATGGCCTAAGAGCTACAGAATAGCACTGGGACCCAGGTACAGGCTGTCTGAGTGGCTGATTTGTCTCCCAACGGTTTTGTTGATGATGTTGGTTGATTGTATGTGATGTTCTATCGATTCCATTTCCTTAAGGTGACATAGAAGGAAAAATATGATTGTAGTAGCATCTCTCCTCATGTTTATCCCAATTGGCATGGTTACTTTGGGTATTCTTGGGAGGGGGTGTTACAAATTGGTATCAAAGCATGGCTTCATTCTCTTTGGGTCATATCTGGTGCTATAGATATGGGTGAATGTGTTCATCATGCATGCATGTTAGTTGTGTGTGTGGCTATTACACTTGCATTAAATGTGCTTGTTGCAATGCATCATATGGATCATGGTAGTACTAAGGTTATCATGAGGAACTTGATGTCAATTTTATGGAAGGAATCGTCATGAGTATATAATTGGTAATACAAGTATATGCCTCTCTATTACATCCTTGTACATTTCGTTGCATTCTTGGTTATTTGATTACATGCATTAGTCTTGTAGGTTTATTACAATAATTGATCGTTTATTCTCTACTACATGAAATTATGTGTATGTGTAGTTAATTAGGCATTCCTTATGTAGGTGGATAGTTGCATGAGGCAATGTGTATACTGGAGTAATGGTTGTTTTCATGCATGAGGTCATAACACGCATTCTTAAGATGGGCTTGCATTGATGATTGGACCCTAGTTAGTATGATGGTTATGCATTGATGCACTTATTGATATATCTCTATATGTTATTATGGTTATGTTGTACATACATCACGCTGATTTCATGATCTTGCAGACAAGGTATCCTCCTCGATTTATGATAAGGTACATTGATTTTTGGTGATTTGGTTTAGATGACATAGTATGCTTTGCAGGAAAGAGATCAGATGGCTTGTAAGGTGGTGGACTACATAGAATATCCCTATGCATCAAATGGGCAGTGTGGTGTGGGGAAATCTTCTTACTTGGCAGAAACATTGAGAAGCTTGCGAGAAGAAATAATGAGTTTCAAAGCAGACAATAACAAAATCATGCAAGCACAAGAGAAAAAAGCAGAGGTGAATGCGATATTACTTTAGAGTTTGTCATATTTGCAGCGACGGGAACCTCTTCAGATCAGCCATGGACATGAGGACATAACTAATGTGGCATATGGAAGTAGGTCTCATAGTAGACATAGGTCGGATATATCTAACACTATCAGAGATCACAAGATTTCAGGCACTCCAGATAGGAGGGGTGACAGACACAGGTATTACTCTAGTTTTGGATTTGATAGACATCATGATTGTCATCATTATCATCATTATCATCTGTACAGGAGAAATGATAGGGATACTTGCCAGATGAGTTCAAGAAAGAAAATCCACTTACCTTTAATGGAGATAAGAAGAAATCACAAGATGCAAAGGCTTGGTTTCTTGGCATGAGGAAATTCTTTAGATTGCATGATTACTCAGAAAACATGAAAGCAAGGATAGGAATTTTCAGTCTCAAAGGTAAAGCGGATATTTGGTGTGAAGACGTGGATAATGTCAAGGTTATACATGAGGATGACTTGAGTTGGAATGAATTTGAAAGGATCTGCAAGAAGAAGTACTTGTCTTAGAGGTATTATGATGACAGATCTAAGGATTTTTATGAGTTGTGGATGGGTTCTATGAAAGATGAGGAATATACTAGCATATTTTTGGAGTTGTAGAGACATGTGCCTCACCTTAGAGAGGATAAGGCCAAGGTTCAGAGATTCATTAATGGATTTCCAGTTGCATACAAATACCGGATTGAGTTCAATGATCCTAGATCATTGGAGGAGACAATCTGAAAGTTGAAGCATTGTTATGAGGAGTCAAAGTGTAAATTTGAGCCTAAACATGAATTGAAGAGAAACGACAAAGCTAAAGGAAAGTGGTCACCAAAGCGAGGAAAACCTCAAGATGCAAGTGAGAAAGATAATGTAGTTCCCTACAAGAGATTCAATACAACTAAGAAGGGACATGGAGAGTAGCAGGCTAGAGGCGGTCGTAGAGAACCATTGCAATGTTGGATATGTGGTAAGGATCATTGTAAGAGGGATTTTCTGTAGTATCAAAGTGGTAGTAGACCCTAGATCTACAGTGCTCAGGAGGCACACACAGTTAGTGATGTTGGTCATAATATTCCTTAAATTTATGTAGTTATGGACAAAAAGCAGGGGAATCAACAAGCATCGATCATTGAGATGGATGGTAAGCTTTGTGATCAAGTTGTTTATATTTTTATTGATCATAGATCTAACTATAGTTATATTAATCCTAACCTGGTGGATAAGTGTGGTTTGAGAAAAGAAGTGCATGTAGAATCTTGGTTGGTACAGTTGGCTACAAGTACAAAGAAGTGAGTTCACCATCGGGTAAGAGCTTGTGCATTTGAGTTAAATGGTATTCCTATAGTAACGCATTTGAATGTACTACCATTGGGTTTGTAGAGTATGCTTTTAGCTATGGATTGGCTATACCTTCACAGAACCAAATTGGATTGCTTTGATAAGGCCATTAAGTGTGTTGATGATAGTATGGAAAAGAGGACCTTGCAGGAAAAGAAGAAGCCCACATTAGTGAGGATGGTTACCACTATGCAGAGTAATCGTAGTTGCAAAAAAGGTTGTGTGATGTTTGTAGTACCCAGTTTTGCAGCAGTTTTAGGATGTATTTCAGAAAGAAATATCAAAGTTGGAACCTCATAGGTAGGTAGAATTTTCTATTGAGTTAGTTCCAGGGACAACTCCAGCATCAAAAACACCTTACAGGATGAGTACACTTGAGTTTGTAGAGTTGAATTTGTAGCTAAAGGAAATGTTGGACAAAGGATACATTAGACCTAGTGTATCGCCCTACGGCGAATCAGTGTTGTTCATAGAGAAGAAATATGGTACTCTCAGATTCTGCATTGATTATAGGCAGTTGAACAAGGTAACAATGAAGAACATGTACCCTTTTCCAAGGATCGATGATTTGTTTGATCAGCTAAAGGGAGAAACAATGTTCTCTAAGATCGAATTAAGATTGGGATACCATCAAGTACGCATCAAGGAAGAGGATATCTTCAAGACTGTGTTGAGGACCAGGTATGGGCATTATGATTTTGTTGTTTCTCCAATCAGTTTGACTAATTCTCCAGCTACATTCATGTGTTCGATGAATATTGTGTTGCATCTTTATTTGGACAAGTTTTTTATTGTATTATTGATGATATACTAGTATATTCTAAGAATGAGGAACAACATGTCAAACATTTAGCAGCAGTGTTGAGATTTCTAAGAGAGAAACAGTTGTATGCTAAGCTTAATAAGTGAAACTTATTTCAGACCAAGGTACATTACATGAGACATGTTGTCTCCAAGGAAGGCATTGCATTAGAACCAGAAAAGATAAGGGTTGTCATCGAATGGGGAGCTCCTAAGAATGTGGATGAGGTGATATTATCTATAAGATTAGAAGGTTACTATAGGAGGTTCATTAAGAACTTCTCATGTGTTGCATATCCTATCACATCATTGGAGCAGAAAGGTAAGAAATTTGAATGGACAGTGGAATGTGAAGATATTTTTGAGCATCTTAAGCAGTTGTTGACACATGCACTAGTGCTAAAGATTATGGAACAAGACAAGGAGTTTGTAGTGTGTACATATGCTTGCAAGAGGGGACTTGGTGGAGTTCTCATGAAAGAAGGATAGGTAGTGTGTTATGAGTCACAAAAACTAAATGATCATGAGTAGAACTATCCAACGCATGATCTTGAGCTAGCAGCCATTATACATGCATTGAAGATGTGGAGAGATTATCTTCCGGGCAGAAGGTTTACATTGATGAGAGATTAGTGGGTTGACTTATTTGTTTGACCAATCGAATCTAAATTCCATGCAAGCTAGATCGTTAGCTACCCTTAATGAGTTTGGCTTCGAGATCATATACATCAAAGGGAAGGAAAAAACCAGGTTGCAAATGCCCTTAGTAGGAAGGTAAAGGTAAATCATATAGAATCTATAAGATCCCATGGGACAAAGTTACAGGATAGGATCTTGCAGGAAGGACAGTGGGATGACAAATAAATGGAGATCATGCACAAGTTACAGTAGAGTACATGCACAGATACATGTTTAGGTGACGTTACAAGTACAGAGGATCAGGATGAAGACTATCATCTCACAACAAATGGATTTGTGAGGTTCGAGAGAGGATCTATGTTCCAAATTGTAGTGAGCTTAAGAATATTATCTTGAGGGAGTTTCATGTGAAACTATATTCAGTTCATCGAGAATATCGAAAGACATTGACAGAGATGAAGAACTTTTACTATTGGCCAGATCTGAAAAAGGAAGTGTTAGAGTTTGTGGCTAGATGTTTAGGTTGTCAATAGGTAAAGAAAGAATGCAAGCATCCAAGTGGTCTACTATAGCATATTTAAATTCTAGAATGGAAATGGGAGGTCATTTCCATGGATTTCATCACAGGTATTCCAATGAAAGGGAGGCAGCATGATTCTATTATTCTTATTATTGACGGTTAAGAAAGGTAGCTCACTTCGTTCCAGTGAAGACTACATATTCAGCTAGTGAGATAGGACATGTGTTCGGTTGTGAGACTACATGGTGTTCCAAAGAAGATTATGTTGGACAGGGATGCAATGTTCACTTCCAATTTTTGGAAGGAGCTATTTGTCAGCTTGGGTACAAATTTGGCATTCAATACATCTTACCATCTACAAAAAGATGGTCAGATAAAGAGGGTTAACAAGATTTTGGAAGATATGGTGAGCATTTACGTGATGCAATGGTAGAGGAAATGGGAGGAGTATCTTCCATTGGTTGAGTTCACATACAATCATGGTTATCAAGAGTCCTTTAGGATGAGTCCTTTCGAGGCATTGTATGGACGAAGTTGTAAAACTCCCATCAGTTGGAGTGATCCAGTGAACAGGATACTTATTGGACCAAACATGTTGGAGGACATGGAGAAGGAAATTCAGGTTATAAAGAAGAATATAAAGGTAGCACATGATAGACCTAAGAGTTAAGCAGATTAGCACAGGGTTTTCAAGGAGTTTCAGGTTGGGAAGCATGTGCATTTCTATATCAAGCCCAAGAAAAGATCTTGGAGGATTGGTTCATGTGCCAAGTTGGCACCACGATATTGCAAGCCTTTCGAGATCCTTCAGAGGATTGAACCAGTGGTATATTGACTTGCACTGCCTTCAACAGTGAAATCCCATGATTTTTTCCATACTTCATTTCTTAAGAAGTATATAAAGGATGTTGATCATGTTATTGATTTCTTTGTATTGCAAGTGGAGAAAGAAGGAGAGTTCTAGCCAGAGCCTCAGTGCATATTGCAGTGGAAACATCTCATGCTCAAGAACAGATCCATAGAGAAAGTTAAAGTGTAGTGGAAGAACTTTGGGCCTGAAGAAGCTACATGGGATATGGTGGATCAGATGCGGGCCATATATCCTTCATTTTTTGTCGGTTGAGGCAAAGAAGTTTTGTTTTGATGTTGGTTTATGTTTGGCATATGTTTTTTTGATGTTTTGATATTTGTATATGTATACCACCATCAGCTATGTTATAAAGATCTAATAAGCGTTATGGTTATTATCTTGTCATGTTGTCATGATGTTTTTCTTTTGAGTAGGTCCTTCATTGTAAATACTGCAATGAGATAAGTTATAAAGCTCCATGGGAACTATGTTTTATTTTCAGCGATTTTTATGAGGTCTTGTCGTGGTTTAACACCGAGGACAGTGTTCCCCAAGGGGGAGGGTTCTATAACAACCCGAGTGAAAATTTCATGTAACAAAAGTAAATAAAGGCAAAAATAAGACCACAGGTAAGGGACATGTATTCCAAGACAACCTACAATCTGTCATGAAACCATCAACAATAAAATTTGTCTCCTACTAAGACCCAGTACTCCATTTGAAAACAAGCATACATGAGCATACAAGTACTTCAATTCCACATTGAAATATCAAAGAAAGCTTTCCTCAACAAGATATAGTGAGAAAAGAATAAATGAGTTGATTCCTACAAGTAACAATTGTTGTAGTAAACATATGAAGGTATGAAAACCCTTACAAGGCCTTCTCCATGCTCAAACACCTTCAAGAACTACTCCAAAACATTGATTGATCCGTACATCCATGGACTTAAACCTAAAAAAAAACTATCTTCAGATGCGCTTTAATCAGCAAATAGAGGTCACCATTGGATCCAAAATGTCCAAAAACCCCTAGATAGACTCTTATTGAGCTCCAAAAGGAAAAGACATATCCAAGTTATGGCTCCAACAAGTTTTGTCTACTCATTCTCTGTTATTCGGCCTACAAATCGTACAAAATATCTAAATGAGTGACAAATTTTCCCTATATTTCGTTGTTGAGGCAACAAATTCACCCATTGAAGGTTCAATTTGTTGAACCATTAATTTGCCCAATAACCCTCAAGTGCGAAAATTGTGGCTACATGGGCTATGCAGCTGAGGGACGGGGCTAACCACCCTCCTCCACCAACCTTTCCCCTTAGCCTCCAGGACGTCGTCATATTAATACCCATGGGGCCGAGGGTCACGCCAACCTCCTGCCCTTTCCATTGGATCTCCCTTATCGTGGTGCCGCAGTCATATCGGAGGAATAGAACCAAGCATTGGTCCCCCTTACCTAGCTCCTTGTCGGCATCCTTACCAAGGTCTTATGCAAGTTCAAATGATCGAGGGTTAGGAGCTATCATAAGCCCCCTCTCTCATTGATCTCTAGTGGTCCTATCAACGTTTCATGACCAAGGGTTGGGCTAAGGTTCTTAGCCCCCTCCCGTTGGCATTTTGATTACATGGTGTTGTGGTGAGTGGGGATCAAGGCAAGAAGCCTGATCCCTCCTCCCAAACATGCGCCTATTAAGACATAAAAGGCACAGAGAGTTATAAGGGGTAAGAACCACCTGCTTGGCACATTGGCAAGGAGCTTGGTTGTTGGATGCAAGGTCACAAGCTTGAATCCTACCCAAGTTGTTTGATCATAACCATAATTTTGGCCAACTGTGGGGTGCCACGTGGTGGCCTCTGGTTATGCCATGTGGCACACCCTGATTGGTCCACCACACATAAAACAACCCACTCAAATTGTGACATTTCAACCAAAACAAGGTTTCCACTTATAAGAAGCTAATTGGTTCATACCTACACAATGGGGCTGATGATGTCAATAGTATGGTAGCCCAATCAGCAAACCTGCTAATTTTTTAACTGTTGGGCCAAACAACCAGAACGTGATAACTTGAGAATACAATGTCAGATTAAGGTGAACTGAACTTTGTTAGATTCAGAAATACGAACACTTCTACTTGAAGCCGGTTTTGAAACATTCTAGGCACTTTCATTTTTGAGCTAAAATTTGATCACCAAATCAACATTTATGTTAACCTTGGACTTGGTTTGGATATGTTATGCATATGCTTGATTGTTTTGATGGTATTGGTATTTATAATTTCTATGGAAAATGTTTATGTTGTAGGTGCTTTGATGGCTTTGTTGGTTGGTAGGTCAATTAAGTCTCCATGTAGATTATGCTTGAGGTGTTGCTCTTGAGATGTGTCCTTGATGCTCCTAAGTTAAGGTTTGGAATTTGGATGATGTTTGACGGAGTTGTAGAGGATTTTCTGATCACATGTATAGTTGAGCCTCATGATTGATTCCACTTGATATATATATATGCTCTCATGAGTTATTTATTGCACTTATGATGACTACATCATGTATGAACTCTTTAGGTGGTTGTAAATATGGCTTTGAGGCTTTTCATGGCTTGGACTAGATTTAAAGATACCAGAGATGTTGAGAAAAAAATTGGAAGCAGTTATGAGTTGAATATCTAGTGGTTTTCCTTCATCCTTTGCCCAGTCGCATGGATGATGGGTCAAGGGAGCGGTTTTAGGCTCCAGTCACATGGAGAGTAGCCTATGGGAGCAACTATGGATCCTAGTAGCATGGAAGTCTATGTTGTGCAAGTGAATATGCCTGTGGATGAAGTCTCTCTAGATTTCTCGCTCTCCTCGAATGATTTAATTGGTTTTATTGATGTATCTTCTTCAAGGATTTTCATGGAAGATTCCAATTAACTAAATCAACATGTCCTAAAGTGTTTTGAAGTGTGAATGCCATAATGAAGTAAGGAGCAAATATAGTGGCAAAAAAATTCAAAAGAAGAAGCATTTTGACCATTGTTAGTGGGTGAACAGAACAAAGATTTGCGTAGAGTGCAGAGGGTGACCTCCTATAGAACATAATTATGTAGAGGTCGAATTTCAAAATAGGTGCACACATAGATATACTCTTCTAACAGTATGGAGTGAGGAGACTCATTGAGAAGGCATTTATTTTTTTAGTAAGGCAGACTTTGTTCTTTTACTTATGACATAACTTTGGAGGACCTGCAGCAGAGGGCTTTTGGAGGTAGAACATTGTGTTGTTTATGTGATGACCTTTCCTATTGAGTTTTTATCATGTTGGACTAATGGTGTATTGCAGGAATATATAGCATTTGTATATTTTTATAGTTTTTGCTTACAGAGAGAAATATTTTCATGTGCATGACTGGAGTATTTCTTCTATTAATTGCATGGATGAGTAATTCTTTAGGTTTGTCATAATATTGATGGAGTTGCAATGAAAGTTTGTTTGTAGAATTGTATGAGTGAGGTGTTGTGTGTTGAATTGATTTATTGTGAGAGCCATAGCTTACATATGTTGATATTTGAGTTGTTGAGAGATTGTATGATGTTGATGTATTGGAGGTTGCGTTGATGTTTTGAGCTTATCAAAGAGAGAAAGGTGTTGTTGTCTTGTTCAAGGGTCTAGTTTGAAACATTGTTAAATGTGGACCTAGTGATCAGCAGATCGAGATAGCTTGTTGAATAAGGAATGGGTATTCCTTTCCTATGGGTGTCGAGTAGATTCAGTAGAGGAAGCAACATTCTCATAGTCCAATGGTTGTTGGGAAAGGATTTTAGAGGATAGGAGTCTCTAGTGGATGGGTGTTCACTCAGTCAATTTCATGTGAGAAACTTCCTTGTTGGACATAGCCATCTATGACGATGTAAATTGATTTTCATGATTAATCAAAATTGAAGCAAAGAAGTAGCAAGAGCAAAGGGTTGTTTTTTCCCTGTAGGGGGATTTTCCAGTAGAGATCCTTGTGTCCCTTTTGCATGTGATTCTTTATGTATTTTATGTGATGATGGATTTTAATTTTCTAGTTTATGAATTATATGAGCTAACCTACTGATGGCATAATGTGTGATTGTGAATCGGTAATCTAAAAAGAATTTTAAAGGATAAATTGCCACTACTGATTCACCACCCCCCCAAGTAGTGAGCACATTTCAAACAACAGTCACCACCAGGACATCTCATCCTGATTGCAAGACCCTGGCAATTTTACAAAGGAAAACAAACAAATGCACCAGGAGGGAAGGGGCTACGGCCTAAGCGCATGCACAAGGTCCCATGCAGTGGTTGGAGGATTAAGGGTTCAGAAAAATAAAAGAGAAATAGAGGCTCTTGGAAACGTCTAAGAGTTGTTCATTGTTCGTTGTTTGTTTCACATAGAAATAAAGGAGTGGCTAAGTGTCATCCCCTTTTCTCATTTCATGTAGAAATTAGGGATATGGGTAGAGCCATTTATAAAATAAAATTGGTCTATGGAGGGCTCGAAAGGGCTTAGCACTCATTTGGTTGTCCAATGGTCACATGACTCGGCCTTGTGGCAGAAAAGAAGAAAGGGTTGCAGCAAAAAGGGCCTTAATACCAATTCGAAAATATGGCAGAGTTTTTAGATTTAAATTAAGAAGGTTGTGAAGGTATTTTGGCCTACAGAAAATTGTTGTGCATGGAAGCACAACAAAGGCATGAGCCCGATAGAGGAACAATTGGAAACATAGAAAGTTGTGAAGGTTGGGGGATGAAAGTGGCAGTGGTAAGTGGCAATGGTGTTTTTTGGCAGGTAAAGCCAAACATGATAGGTAAGAGGAAGATCTGGAAATTATCCAAACATAAATAGTGGTGCAAAATGCACAGAACATTAAGTGGCAGTAAAAATGGTAGTTAAGCCAATATTGGTGGCAACTAAAAATAACATACGCACTGATGAGTCCTGTAACAAACACATAATTGAAGAAAACAATAGATAAGCTTAAAATATCTTGAAGAAATAGGTGAAGAGTAGAATAAGACTTAGAGAGTGGAATTAAAAGATAAACTTGAAGAGGAAAATGGAAAAAAATAAACCATGTTGAAGATTGAAGATCAATCTAACTAAAGATCAATCCCAAAATATATTCAAGAATTCTTTAAAGGAATAATTCGAGTAGCTAAATTGTGGTGGTGAATGAGTGAGAGTGGTGGCTGCAAGGATTAATAGGTGTGCATAAGTAGAGGTGAGAAGCAGAAGGTCGTTGCAAGGGCTAAGTTGTTGAAGTTGTTGGTAAGCAGAGCATGATAATTTGTTGAAGGTGTTGCATAATGTGTTCAACAATCAATAATTGTTGAAGGTGTTTATATTAGCAATGAGAAATTGTTGAAGGTGAAGGTGTTGGTGACTGAGGCATTAAATTAATTTGAAAGCATGGAAGACCTATTGATCTAAGTTTGAAAATATATGAAAGATGGATCAGTGGGGTTGGCAAGTGCTAGCTTGCGTATCAGTGGCAGGAGCTCCTTCTAGTGGGTGCTAGTAAATCTTTGGGGGAAAGAGTCCCTTTTAGTAGAGATTGATAAATGAGCAGGGGAAAGTGTCCCTTCTAGTGAGTACTGGTAAACGAGCATGGGAAAGAGTCCCTTCTAGTGAGTACTGGTAAACAAGAAGGGGCAATAGTGTTTTTCAATGGTAGTTGATAAACGAGCAAGGATATAGGTTCGTTTCAGTATCAGTTGATGTAATCAAGTTGAAACTTATAATGAAAAGAAGATTGTTGTCTCATGTATATGTGTTACTCATGTGTGTGTAAGGTTATATTTTACATTATTATGTTCTGTTGTTGATCCAGGAATAAATTGCTAAAGTGATTGAAGAGTTAATTTGTGAAGAATTGTATAATTTGGCCACACTATTGATTCACCCCCCTACTCTCAGTAGTATCTTGGTTTCCATTATTTCTAACAATTGGTATCAAAGCCATTGTACTTCAGGATCAATTTAACAATTGATAGGAAGATCAACGAATGTGGAGAACCAAGATTGGATGACTTCATATGGAGTTCCACTCTTGAATGGATTGAATTATGCAACATAGAAGGTAAGGATGTGAATATACTTACAAGCTCTTGATGTGGATGTGTGGCTATCGATGGAGTATGGAATTATAACTAAAAGGTTTGACAAATTAGCAAGGAAGGAAATCATGAAAGGATTTTGTAAGGAAAACATTCAGAAGGTAATATGTTTTAAGGTTGCCAAGGATATATGGGATAAATTGCATTCCATCTATGAAGAAGACATGCAAGTTGTGTGTCAAATCAAGAGGCTTTCCTTGGAGGATAAAGCAGGAAAATATTCAAAGAACACTGAAAATCATGAATCATATGATGATTCCTCTATAACAGTGGGCCAAGTCGATGACCAACACCCAGAGAAGATTCAAATTGCAAGTAATTTGTTGTTTTGTTGTTTTGTTGTTTTTTAGTAGAACAATAGGTAATTTATGCTCAAATTGCTCAGTTGAAATTACCAATGAAAGTGAGAATTTCTCATCAACTTGTTGTGAAGAAAGGACTACCTTAGGTGCAATAGAAAATATAGAAGAAAATGGGTCAACCTCTGGTGAAGAAGAAAAATCCCTAGAGTTATCAAGGGAACAATCTCTTGAACATTATGAGAATGAAATGACTCTAGTTGCTCCTCCAATGACTTGGAAGATCTTGATGAAAATATATATTTCAAGGAACAACTCATATTAGCTCTTAAGGAGATATATAAAATAAATGTCAGCAATGAGCATATACAAAAGGTGAACATGGTATTAAGATAGCACCTTTTGAATTTATATTTGCATGCAAAGAACTTTGAAGTGTTTAAATAAATTCAGACTAGCCAGTGTTCCTATCAGGTCGGGATAATGTTGGAAGATGAAAGTGAAGATGAATCATCATTAACTAGACCCACCATATTTTTCAATGAAAAATCTCATTAGCAACAGCAGCAAAAGGAACAAGTTGTCCATGTAAATTGAATTTCACAAAATTTTTCTTAGTGCAGAAGGTAGCTTCTCACATGTTTTTATTGCAGTAATGTAGGGCACTTTCCCTCCAAGTGTCCAAAGAGGAAAAAGATGCAACAACAAAAGGTGAATGCATTGTGTCAGCCGCAAGAACGAATTCCTCGGAATGGAAATTAGAATAGCCAAGTGAAAAGATTTGTTTCTCCTCAAAGGAAATATTCTCAATGGCCCAAGAGCAGCAAGAGAGAAGATCTTAGTCCATGAAATTGGACAAGCAGTAGTCCCAGTAATATAAATACTTATTTTTCTTCCTTCTTGAATGAATTTGAATGCTAGGGGTGTAATAATTTTGTCTACAAAACAATTGCATGCAAATATGGCAAGAAATTCTTTTTCAAGAATGCCACAAATAGAGTTGAGAGCCAAAAAAAGAACATCACAAGAGATATTTCAGCACCACGAATGGTGAATAGAGGTAGCGTAGAATAGTGTTTGGCTATGAAGAAAATCAGCATAAATTTAACATATCATATTCTTCAATTCATGTGGATGAAATCTCACAAAGACTTCAATCAGTTAAAAGAATCATCATCCGTCCTTAAATATCTCTAAATAAATACAATGAGAAATATGAGAAATAGAGGTATGTGTGCTCAGGAAATGGCAGAAATCCACCCAATCAAACAAATCAGTACAAGAAACCAACTCATGGTGTTGATAAAATTTAGCATGTGCATGTATGAAAGAAATAGGAAGATAATCTACACAGGTTGAGTATATTTGTTGTTCCTATTCATTGAAAAGAACAAACTGACTTTGAGGGAAGCCAAAAAGGTCATATCAAAGGAGTAGAAATAAATATGCCAAGGAATGCATCTGAAGGATAAAAGGGAAGTATACCAATTTTTATGAGCAATATGGCTAATTGATTAATTGGTAGTATAAGCATGTGTAGTTTGGTGATGATTTGTTCACAAGCTTCCTTAGAAATTTATGTTTATAGATTTTGAATGAAAATGGGGAGCATGGCCACATGAGGGGTATACTCAAGTCAAGATTTGAGGATGATAATATGCATTGCAAATTGGTGTCATTAACTCGTATCATTTGTGTGCTGCAAGACAGAGACTAATGTTTTTTTTTGCATATAATCATTATGGATTAACTGTTATGATGTTGTTCCAATTGGTAATGGGTATCAAACATCATATCTATAGTGAGAAGAGCATGATCATAGGATGAGGACACTTAGTCATAAAGTTCTCAACTATTGCTAAAAATGGCATCAATTCAGCAATTGGTATCACTTGTTAGAAAAGGTAATTGTCATTTGGTATTTACAGTCATTAGACTCCTTGTCACGGTTTGGTGGTCATGTGGTCTAGTATTGATAGGAAAGTATTGATATGATTGTTGATCATGAGGATTCAAATGTTCATGGTGATTCTATTGTCATTAGAAGTCTTCCAAGTGAAATTTGAGTTGTCTAAGTATGTATTGGTGAGAGTCCCTCTATGTTTTTCAAAGTGTTGTACCTTTTTGATGTCATGCATAGCCATGTTTGTGCTTATTGCTAGATGTCAGGTGTATGTGTCTAGGTTAGCACTGATGAATGTAATATTCGTTGAGACTCAAACCATCAGGAGTTATTCTTCATTCCTCGGTGGCACAAGCATGTGTTGTTTAAACAAGAGATCCCTCTTGTTTGTTCAAGGAAAATATTGGGAGTAAATACTCTTTTCCCTTCTATTCAATCTTCTTCACAAGATAAAAAGGAAGTTGTTGTTGGCTTATGTTGGGCTGACTTAGGTTTAGATTTTACTGTGCACTAACAAAACCCTCAATCACTGGCCCTTTTAGCAACAACCTGTAAACAAGTTGCAGTCTCACCCAAAGTGACTATGGTAGGTTGCAGAACCAGTTTTTTGCAGCCTTAAGGGATATTGCAATGTGAAATTTAGTATTTTCTTATGATTTAACACTTATAAACTACTTTGCATTCATGAATTACTTTGCAATTATATATGAATTCGCATAATTACATTCATTACTTAAACATATTATAAACATCCATAAACTTCATAGTACTGAAATAAAGTGCAAATAATAAGAAAATCAACACATGAAGATACAAAGTTTACCATGATTCATCCCAATGTGGGACTATGTCCACAAGAACTATTATTTATAATAGATAATTTGGTACAGCAAACATTTCTTCACTTGCGCACACAGCTGCAAGTTGTCTTCTCACTAAGTTGCAAACATTCTATGCACTAAGTTGCAAACCCAGGCCTCCACGTACTCAGCTATGGAGCCTTGCCCCTTTCTCCAAACTATAGATCACAAAGATACAACCATAAACACATACCTGGATCCAATTCATGATGCCTTCCTTCTTTATTATTCATCCCTATATATACTATTATATTGAGGGATTACATCACTACATTACCATGGACCCAATACCATGGTTTCCAAAATACAAGGGAATATGGTCCAATACCATTCAAATTTTACAATATTATATGCTTTTACAAAAAGGGATGGATTTTCCATGAATCCCCTATACAGTGTGGTGATTTTGGTGTGTGGTCCTCATTATGCTCTGCTTCACTTCTATGCAGTCCACTTTCACACTCCACATCATCCTTTCGACTATGCGCTTTACCCACAAAATTTGGATTCCTTGCCCAAACTCTAGCCAAGTTGGGCTGCACCCAACAGCGTCTTGGATCAGATTAGAGGCATCTGATATTTTCAACTTAAGAAGAAGCAATTAACATATCCACAAGATTAGAAGACAGAGGGATATTATTCACAGGAGGAGCATGCTAGTATATTTTCCATTGATGTAAAAGGGGGAGAGGCAGTGTTGATCAAACTCAAGATGGTAATGATCATTGGTAATGATGTGTTGTTTGATCTTGGTGTTGCCATCAATTCCAAAGGGGGTGATTGTTGGAAATATGTTCTCATTGATGGAAAATGAAATAGCAATTATTTGCAAAGGTAATAGCGTAGGTGGTACACAAAAAAGAAAATCCAATGGAAAAGGAAAAGAAAAGGCAAAGGTAATGGAAAAGGGTGCAAGGTAAAGGAAATTATAATATGCAGAGACTTTGGAGAAAATTTTGAGTGCAACAGATCAACTTAGGTGCAAGTGAAAGCCACACAGATGGAAAGAGCTTGTAAAAATATTTCCAACAGTATATCTAAGTCTCAAAATGGCCTTCTGGATCGAGAGATAGAGTCTATCAAAGCTCTACGACCCCAATTCAACCTAGTAGAGTTAGAGTTGGTTAGAGGATCCTTCAATGTGCAACCAAAGTTGGAATAAGTGCCAAAATCAATAGAGAAGGTTAGCAGAGACTCTGAGTGAAAGCTTCGAGCTCAAATGGAGTGACATCACAACAACACAGAAGAATTTAATTAGACCGACGAGTTATCCTAGAGTTAATACCCCAACCATATTTTATGGTGTAGCCAGGTCTCAGCAACTACTAGGCAGATGTAGCAACTAGCACGTAGGTCTTAACAATCGAGCATACGCAGAAGCCATAGTAGCAGTAGAGGAGCATAGTGATTTTCCATAGGCAGAACCTAGCATTGCAGTCTAGCTTGGCTGGAGTTCACCCTGGAAGTTTTTTTGTGTGCCCAAGTCTAAGCGATCAGGCAGATGTTTCCAAGACAACTTTGCAGGAAGCTACACATTGCCCATTAGGGACCGAGCAGGTGGAGCCCACCCAACTATATTAACCTGGTGGGAGTACCCTGGAGGATTCAATATGGTGCATTAAGTGAAAGTATCAGGAGATATAGAGCAGGTGCCCACCTAGCTAATGCATTACGTGGAGATAGATGTTGGAGAGCCCAAGACTATGCATCAGTTTGTTAACACCGAGACACGGCAACACCAGCCCATAGCAAATCAACACAAACAAACAAAAAAAGGGGGAAAGCCCCAATGAAAGAGTTGAGTGGGAGACCTGCTCTGCTAGCTCATCGCACTTAGGGTGAGCCCAAAAAGAAAATCTTGGAAGAAAAATAAAAAGGCAGCATAATAGAGAGTCAGTGTGTGGGAAAACAAAGGAAAAGGTCAGCAAGGCCAAAAATGAAATAACAAAGAAAAATGTCACAAAACCAAAGTCTAGAAACACCTTCTTTCTCCTCTGATAGAGGACATGTCGCAACTCATAATTGGCCCACACAACGTAGAACAGTGGCATCAACACCAGTCAATGAAAGGTGGGCACATGGCATGTGGATATGGTGTTTTCTTGTACTCAAGTGCCCCTTTTTGGGGTGAAACGTGTCACCACTCAAAGGTCAACATGTGGGAAAAGTGACATCATCCCAGAGGGATGAGCCCGGTGGTATGGATGTTGTGCACACAATGGAAGTGCCTGGAGACACAAGTGTCAGGCCATGATGGCAGCTGAAGTAATGAAATCTAACTAAAAAGGTATTGTGAGGACCCCACAGGACAACTTATCCCTCAGAACCCAAGCTTGGAAGATTCGAATTGTTATGTTTTGTGGCAACTCTAGGTAGAATGAATTGAGCCATAGAGGTAGAAACAGAAGCCAATGAAATGGGATTTGAGTAGTCGCCACCAGGACGACTCATCCCAATAGCTAAACCCTGGCAGTTTTATAAAGGAAAAAAATGAATACATTGGGAGGAAAGGTGCTACGGGCCAAGTGCCTGCAGAGGGTCCCACGCAGTAGTTGGAGGACCAAGAGAGAAGCAAAATAAAATATTCATGTAGGTTCTTGGAAATAACTAAGCATTGTTTGATGTTCACTATTTGTTTCATGTAGAAACAAAGGAGCGGCCAAACACCAGCCCCTTTGCTCATTTCGCATAGAAACGAGGGATATGGGAAGAGCCATTTATAAAAGAAAATTGGCCCGTGGAGGGTTCAAAAGGGCTCAATGCTCAATTGGTTGGCCAATGGTCACAGGACCCAGTCTTGCGATGGAAAAGTAGAAACAGCCGCAGCAAAAAGGACCTTAAGACCAATTCGAAAATATGACAAAGTTTTTGGTTTTAAATTAAGAAAGCCGAGAATGAATTTTGGCCTACAACGAAGTGTTGTGCATGGAATCATAATAAAGGCATGAGCCCAATAGAGAAACAACTAACATCATAGAAAGTCGCAAAGGTTTTGGGCTGAAAATGGCAGCGATAAGTGACAATGGTTTTGTTTGGCAGGTAAAGCCAAACACGATAGACAAGAGGAATATTTGGCAATTAATCCATATATAAAGAGTAGAGCAAAATGCACAGAGCATGAATGAGGCGGTAGTGGTAATTTAAGTGGCAATAAAATTAGTATTTAATCCAATATTAGTAGCAACTAAAAATAACAGGTGCACTACTAAGTCCTGTAACAAACATATAATTGAAGAAAACAACAAATAAGCTCAAAATCTCTTGAAGAAATAGGTGAAGAGTAGAAGAAGACTTAGATATTGTAATTAAAAGATCAACTTGAAGAGGAAAATGGGAAAAAATAAACCATGTCATAGATCGAAGATCAATCTAACTAAAGATCAATCCAAAAATATGGATCAAGAATTATTTAAAGGAAAAATTAGAGTATCTAAATTGTGTTGGTGAATGAGTGAGAGTGGTGGCTTCAAGGATTGATAGGTGTGCATAAGTAGAGGTTAGAATAAACAGGTGGTTGCAAGGGTTAAGGTGTTGAAGCTGTTGGTGAGTATAGCTCGAGTATTTGTTGAAGGTGTTACATCGTGTGTTCAACAATCAGTAATTGTTGAAGGTTTTTATATCAGCAATGAGAAACTGCTAAAGGCGAAGGTGTTGGTGACTAAGGTATTAAATTAATTTGAAATTAGGGAAGGTCTATTGATGTAATTTTGAAAATAAATAAAAAATGGATCAATATGGATAGCAAGTGGTAGCTTGCAAATCAGGGGTAGGATCTCCTTCTAGTGGGTGCCAGTAAATATTTTGGGGCAAGATTCCCTTTCAGTAGAAGTTGATAAACAAGCAAGGGAAAGTGTCATTTCTAGTGAGTATTGGTAAACAATAAGGGGCAAGATTCCCTTCCAGTGAGTACTAGTAAATGAGCAGAGGCAGCGGTCCTTTTCAGTGGTAGCTGATAAATGAGTAGTGATAGAGGTTCCTTTCAGTAGAAACTAATAAACCTACAAATAGTAGCTCGTGGGGAAATGATGTAATCAAGTTGAAACTTGTAATAAAAATAATATTGGTGTCTCATGTATATGTGTTCCTCATGTGCATGTAATGTTATATTTTACATTATTTTTTTGTGTTTTTGTTCCGTGAGTAAATTGTTGAAGTGATTGAACAGTTAATTTGTGAAGAATTGTATAATTGGTCACGCTATTGATTCACCTGCCCCCCCTTCTCAGTAGTATCGTAGTTTCTATTGTTTCTAACAGAGACTTCATGGCACAGGTTTGACCCAAATGGCATGGAAATGTAAAAATAGAGAATAACTTCATGGAAATTTAAAAACATAGAAATAAAAAATAGAGAAATTAACAAGAATTATTATCCCTATTTTCTAAATCAAAATTTTTTGATCAAATTTGATATATATCAACTCAATTAGTATTGATGCAAACATGCAAGTGATATAATTCAAGTAAATTAGTGTTGACACAAAGATGCAAGTGATATAATTCACTTATCAATTCACTTACCAATAGTTTTATTAAACAAGTCCCTCTTCATAATTGTTATAGCTCTTCTCATTCATCTTCGCCTTTGTCTTAATTGCAATGTATCTATATATGTATGAATTATATCTACAAGAAGTAGAAGAAGCAGTGTGGTGGAAGGGAATATGAAAACAATAAAATATATATATATGAAGTAAAATAAGTGTGTATATCTACAAATAGTAGAAGCAGTCATGTGGCATAAGGATATGAAAGGCTTGACACCAATCTTCACATTCCAACAGTAGGTGGTAACTCATAAGTAGCACAAGAGAAAACTGCTAGAGCAATTAAAAAGAAAGGGTTATAATTTTAAAGGGCTATAACTATGGATAATATATCCTTAACATAACATTAAATGTTAAAGAAGTAATGCTAACATTACTTCATTGTGAACACTTGGAGAAACTCATTGATCAAATGTATCTTATATCTAATATAATTTGTATGCATTGGAAACAATTACCGCTACAATAATACATTCATTTATTTTTCCAATCAAATAATATAGAAACTAGCACAAACATTTACTAATGTGGTTGATATACGTCGATCAACATCATTTGCATACGTCGATTGGCATATAAAAGATTGAAAATGTCACCGCTCGACATATATCAACCATATTAGTAAATGTGGTTATCGATTCATTTCACATGGTTGACAAGAGTTGATGAGGTTGATCAAGGTTGACAACATTGACTTGGCATATTCAAGCTTACATTAATGTTAATGCTAATGTTATATTAATGTTACAAAAATTGTTACGTTAATGGTTAAGATGGTTGATGGTTGACCATGGTTTACCATAGTTGATCATGGTTGACAATGATAGACCATGGTTGATCATGGTGGACCTGGTTGACCATGATTCATCATGATTGACCAT
The DNA here is from genome assembly GCA_000404065.3 of Pinus taeda. NCBI lineage: Eukaryota > Viridiplantae > Streptophyta > Pinopsida > Pinales > Pinaceae > Pinus > Pinus taeda. The sequence continues at coordinate 2,065 of APFE030710988.1, read as the reverse complement.
AGAGACCAACATCAACCATCATTGACCTTAGTTAACCATATTCAATCATTATAACAATAAAGATCTTGATTGATCATTATGGTTGAGCATGGTTGAGTATGATTGATCATGGTTGACCTTGGTTGACTATGTTAAACCATTCTAACCATGTTGACCACGATTGACCTTGATTGGCCATGATTGATCTTGGTTGACCATGTTCAACCATTCTAACCATAGAAATATTGATTGACCATTATGGTTGAACATGGTTGAATATTATGGTTGATCAGGATTGATCAAGGTTGACCATTATGGTTGGTCATGGTTAACCTTGGTTGACCATGTTTGACCATTATAACCATGTTGGTCTTGGTTGACCTTGGTTAGCCATGGTCAATATTGGCTAACCTTGGATGACCATGGTTGATCATGGTTGACCATAGTTCATCATGATCAACCATAGTTAACCTTGTTTACCTTAATTGACCATTCTAACCATGTTGACATTGGATGATGGTTTACCATGGTTGATCTTAGCCATAGTTATCCATGTGATTGGGGTGGAATCATTAACCATGGTTGATGATGGTTGATTAGGTTGATCAAGGTTTACGAGGTTGACCATGTGTTTAGTCAATTTAGTGTTCCTAAATTGATGTCATTAATTGTCAACCCGGGGCTCGTAAGCTGATGAAGTGAAGGTGTACTATATGTACTTAAGCAACCTCTTAAAGCTTTTTGTCGTTTGGGGTGTTGTTTATGGTTAATTTATCTTCCTAAGATGGAGTGATGTATTTATAAACAGATGGGTGATGGTGTGTGTAAGGTGAATTCTAGATAAGTGAAAGTGTGTGATTAGTGGTTTCTAACTACTTGCTGAAAAGGAAAACTTGAAAGAAATAAATGAATTAAAATGAACTGAAAGCAAAGAACCACTTTCTAATGGCATTAGACACCATTCATGCTGCTGCAAATAAAAGGTAAGAAAATCACTTAAAAGACCAATGATAATGTTTATCTCTTCCTAACTCTCTGCCTCTAACACATAGTACTGTGTAAGACACGATTAGGAAGTAGCTAAAGGTAAGTCTAAGAAATGATAAAAATGAGAAAAATCTACTTTGAAGACTAGTTATAATGTTTTTCTCTTTCTAACTCTTTTCTTCTAGCACATAGTATTGTGTAAAGCACGATTAGAAAGTAGTTAAAGAGTAGTCTAAAAAGTACCCAAAGTCAGCTGCAAGTTATTAGTATTCTGATCTCAAAAAGATAAACAATTTATAATAAGGAGACCATTCATGTGTTAGCAAGCAGATTTGAGAAATAAAGCTAAAAATCAGCTAAGAGAATAAAGTAAAGGCGGCAACTTTGAATCTGTCAACTGAAACAACCACTAGATATAAAGCAAATACATAACACATAATCAATCCCGGGTTAAAAACCTGCAAAAGAACAATGTTGATCAGCTCAAAATAAAGGCTGGAAATGAAATAACATAAAGGTGAATTACACTATACATGTATCAAGAAAAAGAAATGTTGAATGAAAATAAGGAAATGTTGAACATAAAATACTGTAGAAGGCTAACATGAACAGGGGCCCTCCATTCATATAACCCAAGAAGACTCAAGGTATTGAAAGCTTCAAAACAGCACTGCTTCTATTACTCCATATGCAGAAAATCACAATCCAGAGTGCTAGAACAGCACTATTAAAACAGAGTCTTGAAATGCACTAAAATTGGAACAGGTTCATAAAAACACAGCAATAGTAAAGTTAAATAAGCGTACGCAGACGCAAGTTTTTATAGGCATCTGAAAGATAGCCTAATGTGTATAGCTAAAACTGGAAAATAACTGACTGTCATGCGTAATAAAGGTTTCATTAACACGTCATAAGCCTGCGTGGATAGCTGAAGATGCTGGTCGTTATGGGAATTGAATCCAGAGTTGGATTATGTCTCCCACAACTTGCGTAATCACGGACAAGTCACCGTTTGAACTGACGTGACCCAACAGCTTACGCATCACCGTTAAGCTGCCTTTGTTGACCGTAACTTGCCCCCTTTTGACCGGAGGTGCAG